>VZTL01019539.1:28499-64632 GCA_013400535.1 Scopus umbretta | reverse complement strand
CCACCCCCATTCCCCCCTCAGAAAAAAAACAACCACCCAAAAAACTTTGTATGCTTGAAGTTATGTGTATAATAGTAATTCCAGAATAAAGGCACAGAAAATGTGCACTGTTTAAAGTACTAGTCTAGATCTGAAAATATTTTAGTGTGTTGAACAGATGAACAGCAGCTGCTTTTGCCATCCAGAGTTTGCAGTAACAAAGTCAGTTTTGCTAGAGACTAAGGATTCTGACAAATGGATTGTCATAGGTAGAAATTTAGGGGAAGTAATATCTTCATCCTATTCTTCTGGCATAAGTTACTGCTCCATAATGAAAAGTGGTTGCATGAAATATTGATTACTCCAGAGCTGATCTTTGACACCTGGCCCTCAAACTTTTGTTTTTGCAACTTCAAGTTCAACAAAGAGGCATTTGAATGGGAGTTCTGTATCCAAAAAATATGGAAAATTCTTCAGTAAAGCTTTTCAAACGTGATATAATTCTCTGAAATTCCAGTTTTCCAGTTACTACACTAGGCTTATTGTTCATGTCAAAATGGAGAAACAGGATATATGTATCTCCTTGCTGTATTCTTGCAGAAAATCTACAGTTCTCTTTTTCTTCTTTCTATTGTCAGAGACATATCCTGATTTTTTTTTTTTTTTTTTGCTCCTTGATAAAGTAGTTTTCCTATGTCAAAATTACTAATGTGCAAAGAAGGGAGAATGGGATTTCACTGTGCAGGGGGATATTGAGATGCTCAAACTGGTTCCATCCCCATTTACAGCAAAATCCAAACTCTCAAAATTACTGAAAGATTACTGAGAAAAAACAGGTCTAACTAGGTCTCTTGTATGTTCAGAGGTGCATAAATCAGTAGGGAAATAAAGGTATGCTTATTCAACTGTTGAAGAGGAAGTTCCTTGTTCTCAGAATCCAGGCACATGTACATCATTGATATACATAACATGAGACAGATGCAGTCTGCTTCAGGAGAAATCACAGGAAAATCACAGGACATTGTTTACTTCATAGCTGCTGCTTGTAGATTCTGAAATACTTTGAGCTGCTAACTGATGAGTTATTGCAAAGGCCTAATACAATATCTGTTAATTAAAGAGGAACGTGCATTTTGAAAAGCCTCAGATCATTAACTGGATAAGAAAAAAAAAGTCACAGGAGAGAACAGTGAGAGTGTAAACTTTCACACATTTAGACTACTAACTAGAGCTAAAATTAACCAAGGTGCTGGTTCACATTTAGATCATGAGACTAAAATGGTCTTGCGTTTCTCTGTGTTTCCTACAAGGAGCAAGTGCACAGCTTGCGCATGTTTTCGGAAAGTGTTAGCTGCTAAGTTTCCATTGCAGCTTTTTTGCCTCCTCCGAAATGGAGATGCTGATACTCCTAGAGGCATTTAGAAAGCAAACTGCAATCTAAAAGTTCTCTGGCCCAACCAAGCAAATGTTGGTGCAGAATTAATGTGAAAAGCAACTAACTTCATTATACTGTGGACTGCCCTAGAGCCTGGGTTAACCTCAAAGCAGCTCTTTAAGGTGTAGCTGGGCCATTCCCACAGTCCTAAAATGACAAGTGTTGTAGTTACGCATATATCCATGGCACCTGTCCTGAGAGAGCTGGCTCTGCTCTCTAGTGTGTAGGGTCAATGCTTACTTGCTCTCCAAGGGCTACCTGTGATCTGCTAAGAACTGCAGCAGCAGAAGGGAGCGTATGCAAGTATGCTGCTGACTTTTGTTGTATGGTCAGTGATAGTGATCTTGTCCTTATCTTGCCCTATGGCAGGTGCCATAGCTGAAGTTCAAGGAAACTGACTGGTTTTTGCTGGTTTCTTCTGCAATAGCTCTTTCTAGAGAGAGTATCTGAACTATTTTTCTTGTACAGTGTTCCTAAAAAAACTTGAATAAATTGTTTCTCAGTAATGTTCCTATCCACAAATTATAGTTGTTTTTTTTTTAAATCAAACCTATCAAATATAAACAGCAGTTGAATTTTTTTAACCTTCTTTCCTTTTTCTAAGAGATTTTTTCCAAAGTCTCTCTCCATATGGATATGATGTTGCTTTTTTGCCAAGTTTCTTTAGCATTTGGTGGTATAATAAATGAGGTAATCTCCACTTTAAGTATCACCTAAATCTAATAGATTTTACATTAAGAATAATTAAGTTGTTATAGTTCTATAAATATTTTTTTCATTGTTCACTAAATAGCTGAACAGTGGTATTTTGAACTTGTATGAGATATTTTAACATGATTCTGTGGTATCTTCACACTTCACGCCACAATATGGAGGATTCAAATCATTGCAAATTGCTCAAAGGCATGTAAACTGCACAAGACTGCTTTTCTCACAAAGTAGTGGTTTGTAATAACTGTGTACGTGTTAGATCACATCAGATGGAAAGTTTGAAAATGCTTTGCAGTACAGTCTGGTTAGAGTGACCATCTGCCTTCAGCTTCTTTTACTGTCTGCTGTGAAAATACCTAGAAGTTGTTTAGATGCAGTAATATAATATTATCCAGTCCAGGTGTGTCTGTGTGAGCAGTTAATATAACTTGAATATAACTGAGGTTTTACCTATTAATAGACATAGTAATGATGCAATTGAGATCAGAAAGAGAAGTGTCTTTAGAAAAGTGAAGAAAAGCATAAACTTCTCTTTATACTAAGTGTTTTCAGTAACAGATTTGAAAGCTAGTGTGTCTTAGTGTATAGAGAATTCATTAAAAACTAAGTCGTCAATACCATTTTTTCTTAATAGGTTTTCCTACTTCAAAACTATGTGGGTTAACTATGTAAACTGTAAGTCTGCATGACACTTAAGTTCTAATACTGCAGGGGAAGGACAGATAGGCAATTAAAAGAATGTATGTTACTAGAATTAGGAATTCTAGTTTATACAGGAGCAAAAGTTTGGAACCATAATGTAGGCTGTCAGGCATAAAAGTATTTACCTTGTTCTCCTTGTCTCCTAAAGTGTGCTAATAAATGCTAAAGTATATACAGGAATTGCTGTTATTCTTACATTTCTCTTTTCTAACTCTTACCATCTGTAATGATTTAGCAAATCTGTGTATAACTTAAGAGTTCTGGGTGAAGTAATGAAATTGATTTCTCACTAATGCGTCAATGTATTTGAAGTAGAATACTTTCTGCAGTCATTGGCTTTTATCACTGCAGAGCCATTAACTAATAGCTTCCATCCCAGGACAATGGAGTGACTAGAGCCTGAGGGAAAGTAATTTTCTATAATAGATCTACAAGAAGCACCAGTCTACAACAGCTGGATTTTGTAGAAGCAGACTATAGAAATCAAGTATTTGTTACTGTCATTTTAGAAAGTGAGGGCTGAAAAGTGATGAGAGGCATTCACATAATCAGAGAGAAAGAACAAAGAAAAAAGATGTGCTTTCTAGAAGAGGATTCTTGTTTAACTGCAAGACCAGCTGAAGAAGAAAGAGCAAAGCGCTGGAAAACAACACTTCAGTTTGGAGAAGAGTCCATGTGTAGGAGGGGGGATCCTGGCACCCTTCGAGGACCCTGACCTTAAGCCTAAGGAGTGATCTAGACTAGTGAGAGGAAGAAATTAGGTGAACATGATTGTCTTTTTATCTAGCTCTGTTCTTCTTGCGCTTCTGTGGTAAAGATGAGTTTGTCTCAGAATCAAGAACGAGTGTTTTGTTTGCTTTAATTAGCATATCACCATTGAGTGAATTGTAAAATCAGCATTGCTGAGGTCAGTATTGGAAGAAAGAGTATGCACAAGCTACCTGGGGAGGGCGGGGGGTGAGAAGAGCCCTGGGCAAGTCCTAGGAGCCTACAGCATGAGGTGCATGAGGTAAAAGAGGAGGAGAGCCGGTGCTGACGAGATCCCAGTCTAACCCCAACCCACGGAAATGGAATCTGGCTATTGACTCCATCTGAGGAGTTCCCAGAGTGGGAGAACTCTTGATATGTATTGCTACACCCCGAAATTGTTGGCTGTGGGACTGTTCAAAACAATCTCACAGGTAGGAATGGAGGGTTTTCAGAACAACGCACAAAGGACAGTTATCTGATGCTGGCTCTGTAGGCCAGCTGGGAGAGGTGCTATTGTGTGACACATTTTATTTAGGTATTACCTAGATCCAAAAAAATGCCAAGAGTACAATTTAAGTTTGAAGAAATAAAGGCTGCAAGAAACTAGGATAATGGGAAATGAGTTGGGAGTTCTTGACTTGCTCTGCGTAAGAGTCAGTTACCTGTTCTGCCACCTTGTAGAATCTTCTAGAAGCTCCAGCTTGGCTCTGATGATTGCCAGAGTGAGAGGTGGAGAACTAGAAACCTGAGTGGATTTGAAAAACCTGAGCTCTTAGCGTTCACTTACATGGGGAGAAGTAGGAAAAAGATTTCACTCCGTCTTTGACTTCAGATCACTTGTGCCACACACAGGGGGCGGTTTCTTCCTCTGATGGGATCTGAATTCAGATAAGAAACTCTAAGCATCATGTTGTTTTGGAGTTATTTCAGTTTCTTCACGGGAGCAATTAACAATACCAAGCTCCCAGTATCCTGCTTCCACTCACATAAGAGATACAGCTCCCCCAGTGCTAAGTCAATATTTAAGCATTTGTTATTGCCACCACCACTACTCCATTTCAGCAGTCCGTAGATATTAATGTTGTTTTTCATCTGTGGCTTTGAAGGGCTTTGAAGGAGTGGAGAGGGGTAAGGAAGATGTAAAGTAGAAGTTCAGGGTGAGGAAAACTAGTAACATACTACCTCAGTTTACCTATGAATGAGAAAGCTGAGATGAAGACTAAATAATAGCCTAGCGTTGGCCCTTACGTAATTTAGGCAGCATTTTTTCCTTTAGTCAGGCGGAATGCTTCAGTGCAATTTATAAGCTATTAAACAATTTAGTTTTTTCCTCAGTAAGGTATATGGATATCTAAATATCTCCTGAGAATAAGGAAACCAAGAAGTGCATTAACAACTGTTAACGAAGGTTTTTAGTCCTTCATTTTATGCTCCTATTGAGACCTAGGACATTTAGCAAGAATGCTGTAAGGCAATGTTGTTCCAATCGGGGAAAAATAGCTGATATATTACAGCCCTCTAGTTTCCCTAATGAATTTTAAAAGTACTTTAAATGTCACATAATAACTAATGTTTATTAATCTTGACTCCTGCAAGTCTGTAATGGCTGCTAAACAGCAGCGTGTATCAACAGTTAAAATGCCTGCTTGAAGCATGTGCTAAAAACGTTGGTAGAAGAGAAGCAGTGCTGCTGCTTAATGGGGGGGGGGAAGAGACTACATAGGAATTAAAATGGGTAGATCTTCCCATTTGTGAGTGGTTTATTAATCATTTGAACTCCTAGTATGTTCTCCCATCGGGAAAAACAAAGTCAGATTTTGTAGAAAACTTGAACTCATTTCAGAAGTCTGTTGTATCAAGCTGATTGTGGAGAATTGTCTCTGCATTGTTATCAGCCAAGCACATGAAAAGCTGAATATGAATATGGATGTTTTAATTCCCCGCCCCACAGCAGATGTCACAGCAGCAACGTGTCCTTTGCCATGTGGCTCAAGCGTATTGCCACCACGTCGCACAGAAGCAGTCCCTGTTCCCTGGAGGGAACGTCTCCTGTTCAGAGCCTCGTTTTGCAGTTTCTCAAACTACCAGTGTGGCTTGAGCGTGTCTTCAGCTATCCCAAGAAATATTTACTGGAAAACTAAATTAATACATGACAGTATTTGTTTTGCCAGTTACGGTGAAATAACCCATCATACAAACCGGATCATGTTAAATGCTCATACAAAATATATTCCTACTAGGCAGAGGACCTGTAGAGCTTGCAGACGCAATCAACAGAAATATAAAAGGCACATCTCTCAGCTGACTGCTGTTCACGTCAACGTGCTGTGTCTGGAATGGTAATACCTGAAAGTCTGACAAGAAGGTTTTTAGTGTTCCAGGTGTTAATAGGGGTGCACCTGAGCTGTGGGGGGCAAAACTGCCTGCAAAATCTTGGTATGTGGCCAGGCTTCTCCCCTCTGCCACAGCTGCACACGTGCACTTCCCCCACAAGGGTAACCTGGCTGTGCAGGCTCGAAGGGAGCAGGGGTATATCTGAGAGAGTCCTTGCTCGAGACAGTTCAGCTGTGGAGCATGCTCAGTCAGTTTGGAGAGGGTCTGCAAAGCAATTTTATTCTGAAGTCACGCAGAAAGAAGTTTCTGGTCTTTCTTCCAATCAGGCCTCTGCCTGGCATGTCGGACCTTGCTCCTGTCCCTGTACCAGTGTGGCACTCTCATTCTTGGGTAGCAACTAGAAAGAGTGCAACTTGTTGCAGTCTTAGTTTTTGTTAAATATTTGAAGTACTGTAACTCTCCCAGCAGTCATTTGGGGCCCAGAAAAACACCTTTTCACACATTACTCTTGCATGCATCCGTATATCCACGTAACTTGTTAATCGTACTTTATATGAGCCTATGGCTGGTACCACTACATCAACAAGACCGGGCTCAGTATCAACCTGTTACTCTGGATTGATAATAGATACGAAGCATCTTCTCCTTCAGATGTCTTTTTTCATTAGAGGTACGGGAAAGGCTGCAGCTGAACAATACAATGAATCTGATTTTTGGTCAGCACCATCAAAAAAATTTGCAACTGCATAACAGAAAGTACAGATCGAGTATGAAGTGCCTTTGCTAGTTCAAATTTCTTCTATTAACATTGACAGGAAAAATTGTGGAGCTGACTATAGGTGGCATCAAGTACTGTTATCCAGCAGAGCTATGGTCTGCTGCACTGGGTAGTTTGTCATATCTTAGCTTGTGTGAAAACAACAGGTACCGTGAATTCTTTGTGGTGTGATTTGATTTGGTAGATAGGCCAAATTTCTGCCAGTTTGATCCAGATCAAATTTACGATACTCAGTGATCCAGTACTGTAGCGATCCAAATTTAACAAATGTAGACCCACTTTTTAGGGAGTTTGTTAGTATTGCATAGTTAAAAAAAGACATATAGCATCCTGTTTTGAACATATTGCATGTATTGGTATCATTTATGCAAACCTTATAAAACTGATGTAAAAGCCATGTAGTTCTGTCAGATACTCTTACAACTTTAATTCAAATGTTTCATATTTGTAAATTAAGCCTTGACATCACTTTCTTCTATTTCTCATGGAAACCTAGCAATTTCTAGCCCAAATTTCTAACAAATTTAAGTTCTACATATTTTCTATCAAGAGGTGACTTCGTGCCTTGATGTCATTTCATCTTGTTATTTACTGGCTTTTCTAAAACATCTTGAAGTGTACTGGAATGTCTGAAGTAAAATGTTGACTTAAAATACAGCTTTTTAGTGCTGATGAATTATTTTCTAGGTTCTTTGTAGCTCTACATTTCACAACAGTTGTATCTCCAAAACAAAGTCTTCCCAAACCTGTTTTACTGAATGGAAAAAAGATTTATTGTATAAAATTTCTACCAATAAATAAAGAAAAATCTAAGCTGGCAGGGCTGGGAATTTGGGGAAGGAGGACTTGGGGGGATGGGGAGTGACAAGATAGCATGTCTTGCCACGGGGAGCGCTGAAGTTTTCTGATAAAGAAACAGAAGTAGTAGAGGAACGTAATATTCCGGGAAAATGTTGTATGATACAGAGGAACAAATCTCACAGCTGATTGCCAGACAGGGCGATCTCACTCCCATGTTCCTAGCAGTATCACCCTCACAACAGCTCTAATGCCCCAACACCTGCACAATAAGGTAATACTTATTGAAAGCTAACTAGAAAGACAGTGGACAACTTGCTATGCTAGAGGATTTAACTGGCTTACCACACTGTTAGGCAGGCAGGGAGTATCCAGTTAAATCATCTAGGAATGTGAGAAGGATGAAGAAATTCCCGTTTTTTTTCAGCGGGGGTGAGCTAGTACATTTCATGAAAGAATATATCTGTATGGAAAGAGTGTGTGTGTTTTACCTCCTTGGAGTGCAACATTTTAAAGGAATTTTACATCTCTCTTGTGCTCCAGTGGAGATGGCAGTGTTACCAGTATCCATACACCAACTCTGGTTGGTGATGTGTTTTGTGTTATTTTTGATATTTTATGATGAAACAGATATGTTCTTAGTTAATATTTTTGTGAGCAAAGACATTATTCAGTGAGTGAACACCCTAGAAGGATGTTAGTTTTAGCTATTTGCAATTTAATCTCAATAATTTATTGAAAACAATGACAAAGTAATAGAAGAGTTAGTAAAAATCAGAGTTAAAAGCTTTGACAAAATCATCTTAACTTTCAGTATAACTAGTGTAACCCATACCATAAGTATTAACATACATATTAAGATAATCTGTGAATACATAACTTTAAATGCCACCACATGAGAATACCAAATCCCACTTCCAGCCTCCTTGGTTAGCAGTCAGTGTGTTATGAGCTAAATTATATCTTCAGTTGTTAAGATGCCCAGTGATGCATCTTGAAGAATGTTCTCAGTGTTTGGGTGATGCTGGCAAATCCGACCAGGATGACAGGGCAGGTGAAATCCAAGCATTACTTTGCACCACTGGGTCTTTAAACTGTAGTTGTACTCCACTATATTGGCACGGGGTACCTCTACAAACACAGTATGGTTCTGCGAGAAAAATGAAGGTAGTTTGACTTTTCTCAGAGAAATCAGATGCTGTTTCTCTTCCAGCTCCTTATTTTGGTGTGGTTTTGAATTTTCTAAATTGCCCATACATCTTACATTTTTTGCCCACTTTTCATCTTAATTTTTTTATTGCATGCTATCATTTTTTAAAACAGCAGCTCCTATGCACATCCCTAGTGAGAACATTATTCTTCATCACTATTTGAGACTATCTCCTGCAGTACTTCCTGTAACAGAAATTATTTGAGTGACACCATTTTCAAAGGAACAACAAAGGCCTGGTTTAGCTTTGAAAATATTGGTATGTTGATGGACCTGTATTTTTTGTCTGAATTTTGGCTTGTTCCCCTGTTGGGAGGTTATTCAAATGCAGTCACCTAGGAAGGGGGTGAGGTTGTTCAGGCAAGTTGACTAGATCGTCGTGGTTTTGCTTGTTTACATTAGGTTTAAGAGATGTTATGCCAGAGTGCATCTGTGCCTTTTCCATTATGGAAGTGTCAGGTAACAGTCTGGCATTGCACATATTGAAAAGGATATTTAATGTTTTGTTGTCTTGTACAAATCATTGGCAAGAGTATTTGTTATGTGATATAAAACTGCCACTGTCGTATTTTCCTTTTGCAAAAATAGTGTTGTGTGTTGTAAATGTCATCTTAGAACAACTATGTGGATTATTGTTAAACAACTTGAAGTTAATAAAATAACAAGTAATATTTTAGAGACATAGTTTACTTATCTGATTTAGTTGTATAAGCAAAATTGTAGATTTGACTTTTCGGTTTTGCATGATCCAATTTAATTATTATCTGTATCTAATTAGTTCAGTGCAGAGAAAATTAGTTCAGTGCACAGTCTTTCATTTTAAAGCTTCATTGCTACACTGCTTGTTTTTGAAATATCCCAACCAACTGTTTAATTGCTAAGAAATTTTTGAAACCATTTTCAATGAGTTGGAGTGGGGTTTTTGTTATTAAACTTTCTTATCGGTCTGAATATCAGGAAAATACAGCCTTGCAAAATGGACGATTTTAGCAAAATTTACAAATTATCCTTGTTGACACATTGTAGTAATTGCTGAATTTATTTTAAATTTTCTATGACTTGCTGACTTCAAAAACTTTCTTTTGGTTTATATATACATTGAGTGTTTACTTCAGAGAACTATATAGCTCTTAAAATACTTTTTAAAGTTTTCAGAATAGCTTCTCAGTATGTTAGTGTGCCGGTGTGCTAAATTTTAAAGCAGAAAGGCACTGAAGCTGTAGAGAATTTAGTTAGATGTCACTTTACTATTGTGGTAGTTAAAATACATTTTGGAGCTGTCAGTTGGAATTGGTGCATTTCTCCAAAGACATTTTTTGTGAAGAGCACTAAAAGCATGCTGTTCATCCAACTGCAGGATCTCTTTCCGTATGCCAGGGCTGTGCAACAAACATTCTCTCTGCATTTTTCTGCATACTAGATTTCTGGTTCATCCTGTAATCCTGCAGACAACTCATCCATCAACGTTGGATGAGTTCATGAGGAAACATGTGAAGCGTCTGGCATTTGTTCCTGCGACACTAAATATTGTCCTATTTGTCATAGCATGATTGTAAAGTAAAAACACACACTCCAGCTTGCCAATATGGTGCTAGTGCTATTTGTTGCTCCTAAGGTTGTATGCTTGGCTGCTTACTATGTCAGGGCCGGGGAGGAGCATCAGGACAGAAAATTTAATGTTCCTGCACAGATGTTTGAGACAAATCGCCAGAGGGTAGACACCTGAGTTTTACAGGCCTGCTACGGGCAGTTGCTCTCTATTGTATCAAGCATACATAAAAGATGTTGCCATGTATCCCATGTTAAGAAAATATAACTGCAAAACAAGGAACATCTCCCTGAAAATGTAATCATCTTGTCGCTCCAGTGTAATGTGTTAATGCCCACAACAGCGATTTTCAATCTGTATGTTCTCAGATCTCGCGTCGTTTAACCTTGTTAGTCACGTACTGGGCTGGCATCTTCAAAACTGATCGAAGAACAGTTTTCTGGTTTACCAGCTCTAATTCATAACTGAAGGACGCTGCCACAGAACTAGTTTATCTAAATAAATTGTTCTTGTCGTCAAATTCATATGGAAGGGGGTCAAATTCCTGTTGCATTACCCAACTCAGCATCACCCTTCCCTCTCTCATGGAAGAACTTTACAGAAAGCTGTGGGCTAGGTGTGTATGTAGGTCTGTGGGACAGACCTTCCCTGTCAGACTCCAGAGGTGTGCCTGGGGCAGTGTAGTTGCCTTGCAGGGCTGTAATGCTGTTGGGAGGCAGCAAGCTGTTTCAAAATGCCCTTTTCAAACCTTTGCCTTCCAAACTGTGAAGTTTGAATACTCTGTGAGTATTCTCTGTAGAGGGTAATTTGACTGTATTTGGGGGTAACTTGCCTGTATTTGGTACCAAATTTAAGCCCTGATTTATGATGTCCATGCCATAAGCTGATTGCTTGTAAAAACTAAACACATCTCTTCTGCAGACTCTACTTTTTTACTGCACCAATTTTAGGAGCTATTGAAAAAAATCAGGTCAATTTGCAATAATTTAGAAGTTTCCTTCTTATCAGAGTAGGCATGGGGGTTGTGGGTATTTGGAGTTTAAAGTAGATATAAACGTTTATTTAAATACTTGCTGTAGTTTTCTTTTGTAAGTTTAAAACAAGGTTTGGAAAAGGTTTAGGTTTGCTTTGTTTAAAACAAGCGTATGTGGCCCATTGAGTTCCTTTGCTTATTAGATGTTTCTATTTTAATGTGGCACTGTATTTCTTAAAAGGGCCATTGGGATGCAAAACAGACCAGAGACAATCTGCTTTTCAATTAATAGAAAAAAAAAGGGGGGTTCCAACATTATGTATTTTCAGCTAACTATAAATTAAGGCCTTAAGATAATAGAAGTAACAAGTACTGGGCTTTTTTTTCACTGCTTTGTTCCCTATGGGTCTTTCAGTGAACTAAATTTAAATTGAAATTACAAGAATGAATTTTTCATTTGACCTGTAGTTGTACTTTGCGCTCATATTTTAGCAATCATTTTAACAGATCAAGAGCTGAATACATTTCTATTTTCAATAATTTTTCCCGTGCTATTTTTCACATGCATACACCATGTTCTATTGCAACTTTGTAATGTCTTCCCTTCCTGTCTCGTTCGTGTCTCCTGTCTCTTCTTCATACTTCACTAAGTATATTTCTCATTAGCATTCTGTAGATTAAATGTTCCTAAAAATAACTTTTAAACATTTGTAATTACAAGTGGGTTTTTTTTTTTTTAATATCATTATGAATTACACTTGTAGTTTGTTTAAATATCTTTATAATTAATTTAAATATGTGGTTTTTTTAAATTTAGTTCTCCCTAAAAAAGATATCTCCATCATATGAACTGGTGGGCCTCCTAGTACTGAGTATTACAAAGGAAAAAAATTTAATGCAAAGGCAAAGGAAATACGAATTGTACAAGTGTTTTCACAGAGTTGTCAAATATTAAAGGTTCTAAATTCAGTCTTTTGGAAAGTTTAATTGTTCATTTATGAGGTTAAAGATATTTAGTTATTATCCATATGTTTAGTTTTTAATAGCAGTCGAGCAAAATTCCTTCTTAAAATGCAAATTAGGCTAATGGAAGCCTGCAACATACTGCTGAATCATTTTCTCTAAATATTACAAAGGAATCCTGTATGTGCTTTACTTTTCCACTCACAAGCACTATGTGCTATGTCTCTGAAACTGGAAATGACAAGGAGTGGGCACAAAATAATGAGGAAAATATACATTTTAAGTTGTTTGTTATGTTAATAGATATGCTACCGTGGGGATATGCTGCTTTTCTCTGAAGACAGAAATGATTAATGGGATGTTAGCTCTCTTTTCTGAATTTGCAAATAAAAAATGCAGTACTATGTTACTGATGTGCTTCCTCCATACTTCTATTGGAGCTAGCTTTGCATTTGATTTCATAATACTCATTTAAATGTTTTTGGAATAGCTATGAAGCTGCAGTTTATAGTATACAAATAGTGAAAGGTGCTTATATTTTAATAAGAACAATACTCACATTCTCAAGGTTTTTTTTGTTTCTTCTAGCAGAGGACTAATACTTAGTTGTGGGGTTTTTTTTTGGTTTTGATGTTTTTTTCTTCCCCATGAGTGTGGAAGTTTTTGTATCTGGACTGAATAGAGCTGTTGCAGTAGCCTTCCCAAAAGAACAAGAACTGACAAAATAGATCACATTCAGCCTTTTGCATTTCCAAAGGTACTGTTTAATACAACTGAAAATATGTCAGGACCGTCGAATGTTTTCAGCTGTGAACACTGTGCTATAGATTCCCTCCATGTCTTTATTTCTTAGTTAGCACTACATGTATACTTCTTATCCACTACTTGTTAAATATGCACAACTTTTTTCTTCTTTGCCTAAGACTCTTTCAGCTTTCTTTAATTCCCAGTTAGCTTTTCTCTAGCTAATAGTATCATGAAAACTCTAAAATAGTGCTGTATTTCTGAAGACTGAAATCATCATGAAGTGAGCAAGTGAAACTCAAGCTCCCCACGTTTGTATAGCTTTTAATGGAAAAGTGCTAAGATTTCTTCCAACTGAGCATTTTTAGTCTGCATGCTTCCTTGTCCGAACTGTGTGCTCATGTAGGCTCCATGGAAATCAGTGTTATGCCTGAGAAACTGCTTTTTATTTTCTACTAGGCTGCATTTAGTGTCCTGTAACTCCCTCAGCAGGCCACATTTGAGTTTCAATAGCAAAATATTCAGGAAATGCTTTCACCTCATCCCATTTTTCCTTGTTTAGGGATTTAGTCCCCAGACTGAATCCCAGGGCTTCAGCCTTATCTCCGTGGAGTATTACTTCTACCACCCTATAGTGTACAGAAAAACCCACCTAACATCACTGTGAGGAAGCACTCCATAAAGCAGTAGCAGTGTATCTTTTGGTCCCAGTGGTGCAGCAGAAAGGAAAAACAGGGTAACACAGTACTGCTCGCTTCCCATTTTGGTTTGGCCTCCCCTCCTGACTTCACATCCCGTCTTGTCCATCTCCCTGAAAAGCTGAGAAAGGGGAGGTCAGGTGTCACTCAACCAGCCTATGAATCAAGCAGTCTGGGCTCCTGAGAATGTTTCTGGGAAAATGGCAACAAGAATGTCTGTATAAATAAAAATTGCATTGTATTTCAGTGTTGCTTACAAGCGCACAAGTTTGACTGTTAATCTTTGTATTTATTTCTTTTATGTATACATAGTTCAAGTCAGTATTTATTTAAAGGTTGTTCTTGCTATATGCTACTTCTCTATACTCTCAGAAGTAAAGGGACCATTGTTAAATAACTGCCTTTTAGTAAAAGATAAAAGATCATTTTACTAATTTTTCATGATTGCAAGTGGATGCATTCTCTTCTTAATGAAACCCCACCTAGCAATGAAAAGGACAGTTATTTTAGAGATATCCCCTTTGCATATATTTCTCTGCCTGGAATTTGATCAAATGATCCAGGAAGGATTTTGAAGGTGTTTCTACACTCGTTACGAATTCTATGCAATGCAAAGTCTCAACTTTATTTTTGTCTCAGAAGTACATGTCTGATATAAAATTCACTTTTGGCAAGGAAAAGAGATTTTAGGATTCCACAAAACCAAATTCTTTTGCTTATGGCTATGTCCCAGTTGAAGCATTAGATTTTCCTTGGAGATCTTTCACAACCAGGAACACGATTCTTTCAGCAGGGTATGGTGCACATCAGCTTCCTGTTTAAACTGGTTAATTCTCCAGAGATGCTAAGAGATGTGTTGTTCAGCCTGGCAGTAATAATCCAAAGAGACATAAAAGGGAAGAACAAGACCCCTATGTTTGGAAGCATGGAAGTGTAGAAGCTGGAGCAGTGAGATTTGCTTAATCAGTTAAGGGTTTGTTTTTATAAAAAAGCAGAAACTTGAATATTTCAAAATCACATGACAACATATAATGTATTTTGGTAATCTCTCGTTCACATGATGGATTTCTTCTTTCTTTGGGGAAAGTAAATCAACTCATTATTTTCAGTCTTATACTTTGTTTTCATTCCTTGTTCAGAAGAACGGGAGAAATAAAATTAACAGTACTTGGATCTTTGCACCTACAGCTGACAGTAAATAACAGCAATTAAAAAAATCAATTTTGTGTACTAACTACTATTTGTTCATTTAAAAGCAAGTGCTGTACTTTTTGTCTAGACCTGAAAAAAAGTTGAGTCCTTAGCCCCATTTTTTCTCCTTTTAATTAGCGGTCTGTGTTAATAAGCAGTGAGATACCTTGATTCATGCATGTTATCTCTGGCTACCCTTACAGGGGTCACAAGCGCAAACTGGATGAAGATGATGCTGCCAGTGAATCCAGTAAAGAATCTAGCAATGAAGATGAGGAAGGAAGCAGTTCCGAAGCAGATGAAATGGCAGCAGCACTCGAAGCTGAATTGAACGACTTCATGTGACATTCATGCAGAAGATGGAATTTGTAATTGTATTTTACTTCTCATAAACAGATTGGACTTCAGCTGAGTCCCTTATGTCAATACTCAATGTTTTTCCAAAATGTGTGTGTATATTTTGCAAAGCAGCACAAGAGGTGACACGTTATTTTACAAAACCGGAAATAGATGTTTTTAAGGTGTTTTACTAAAGGAAAATATACTTTTTTAAACAAAAAAAGTATTAAATGGGACTTGGTGTGCTATGCCAAAGACATGTCAGGAGCTCTGCAGAACCGTCATATACAGGACAGTGATACAAAGATTTGTCATTAAACATACAGCAACTTTTTAAAAATATCGCAGTCTGTGGTTTGTGGGTAACGGTCTTCAAAAAAAAGGAGATATAGGAGATGGAATTGTCTGGATAGTACAGCAGGAACCTGATGAACTGGTCATCCTTTTCCACAAATAAATGCTATCAAATATAAAAGGATTTTTAAAATAAAAAAGAACGATTTATATTTGTATGGAAACAGAGAATGTGATATGCAAGCTTTGTGAACTCCACACTTGACCCACCTGTCATTTGCTTCTGAGAGAATTCATAAGGATCAAAACACATGTTTTTAAGTTACTTTGTGGAATAGTTGGGTTCTTTAGGGACATTGTTTAGATTTTTAACTTTTCTTCTCTGTAACCAGAAATTTAGCACAGCATACTGTGTGACCCTGTACTGCCGTAAGAAGCATATTCACCCATTTCGTGTTGTCTTGGAAAGAACGAGTGCTACTTCAGTCTAGATAGGATTTAATTTCTTTGACAAAAGATCTGATGTAAAGTTTTTGTATATTCTATTTCATATTTGACCCACAAAACAGATTTTCTTTCATTTAATAAAAATTCATTTTGTACACTTTGTTGCCCTTTCCTGTTCATTTGCTTCCATCAAATACAAGGCACCTTTCTCTATTATCTTTCCTTTACTCTGCATGAAAATAATGAAAAACATTAAAAGCAACTACAAATTTGTAGTTTCTGGCAGGTAACTGAGGCAGAGAAGATAAACACTGGCTCAGAAGATTCCCTTTTCCTTGGTATGTGAACTCTTTCATTCTGACATTTTCTCCGGTCTCTTTGACTGGCCTCTGAAGATACTGTAGGAGTTATCTCTCTGGTATTGAATTTCTGAGGCTAGAACCATGGTTTATTCTCAAGTGTTAGCAACTGGAGAAAACATGTTAGCAAAAGAAGACTCATTAATTCAGATGTCATGGTTAAAAGAAAGTACTTTCTGGTGCAGAAATACTTAATTTTGCTACTTAGCGGTAAAACAGAGAGAATATTTCAATAGAATCTCAGCTGGTTTACAAGGAACAGCCTAGTTTTCCAAGTTTCATAGTGGCAATAAAAGGAAGACTGAGAAAATAGGAAAATCTTTTCAGAATAATACTGGTTTTCCACTTCAGAATGCAAGCTCAGCATCCACAAAACAAAAATAGTGTTTTCTGTGGGAAAATGTTGCCGTTCTGGATATTTACACAGGTACCACATTGCTGAAGTCCACAGTGACCTGCCTGCTGTAGCTATCCATGAAAACAAGCAGGATGTCTCCACGGGAGTTGCATTGTGTAACAGAAGAAAAAGACTAGTGCTTATAAAATGGGAAGCCAGAATACTTTTTTCAGCGATTTAAATGCAGCCTCGCCAGCTATCAGAGGATGACTCCTTGCAGTTAAATATTAAAATGTCAAGGGTTGTTGGGTATGTTTTGTGTTTTCTTAAAATAAACCCAGTTGAAATAATTTGAAATAATATCAACTTTTCAGGTCAGTGTGATGCTGCAAATGACTTGACAGCACAAATTTCAGCAGAGGCTCTTTGCAGCTGATGATCCCTGCTAGTCACGCAGTTCTGTGGCAGCATTCAAGCTCTGGATGTAAGCACAGCAGTGAGCAAAACTGGGTAGGCTGCTGTTAGCTCAGCAGTGCTCTGCCTTGGTTCAAGCTGCCTGTCGGATGCTGCGTTCCCAGTGCGGCAGCTGTCTCGTAGTGCTCGTGGAGTGATTCCATACATGTAAAGTTTGAGAAGCTTTTTGGTGCGAAAGGCCGTAACCTCTTCCCAGTTTTATTTGATGGCTGCCACTTTCTGTTTAACTGGTAGTGTGTGTGTCTGCGCAGGAGTCCTTAAAAGCGATCGGCGCTCCACTAGACCCAATGTCATCTGGACCCCGGTGTAAACACCAAGAGACGGCTCTCCACCAGACTAGAGAGCTACATCTGTCTAGGGGTCTGGTGCCAGTGAAGACTCCTCCGCCTCTACGGGAGCTGAGAAAGCCTGCAATTAGTGCTGCACACAGAGGCCCAGGGAGCAGGCAGCATGATGCCAGAATTAAAGCCAAGCAGCTCGTTACTGCAGACAATTCTTATTTTTACATTAATTATTTTGGTAGCTTTCATAACGCCTGCTCTCCAAGCCTTGGGGGGTGGGAGGAGAGACCTAGCGGGGGAGGGTTGAGAGGCACCAACCCATTGCTCACTGCCAGCGCAGCCCAGAAGGCATTGAGCCTGCTTTCTCTAGATGTAGACTCCTGCTCATTCAGGTAGCTCTACCTAGTAAACTGGTCACCAGCCTCTCTCTCTGCATGGGCAGGAGAGAGAAATGGAAACGGAAAATGTAATAGATGGTAAGTTAAATGCCCTGGCTAACCTGCCAGCAAGAAGTCTTTCAATGTATGAAGTTGTCACTCACTCCCACTAACTTACACTTTTTTCGAGATGCGGGATCATCCTAGGAAAGGCAACAGATGCGCTTTGCGAAAGGGCTTTAAACTCTGTTGAGTGACCCACACCTCTTGACTAGTTGTTTTATCCTCTCTTGACCTACTTCTGTCCACTAGGTAGCTAGCTAGCAAGGACATGCTGCCGGGAAGGGCGCTCTCACAGCAGAAGCAAAGACTGGACTCCCACTGAGGCTGTTGAACTTACTGGGCAGTGCTGGCTTCTGAAGGGGTGCCAGGCGTGGAAGCGAGCAGAGAAGGGGCAGACAGCGCACCTTGCTTCATTAGCTTTCTGAGCGTGTACTATTGCTCTTGGCCAGGAAAGACAGCTCCTGAGGTCTGACGATTGTTTAACAACAGGGGAGAGCAGTCATTTCAATGTAAAGACTGGCAGTTTTACTTTTTCCGCCTCTATTTGCTCTCAGCAGTTCTTAAGAGAATGGGAAGACGGGATAGCTCTGTGTAGGGGTTGTAGCAGGACCTATGATAAAAACAAAAAGCATCGGGTAGTGGGCAAGCTTTTCTTTTCACGCCTGTGTGCTGGGAAGGAGAGAAGACGAAGGAACAGTGTTGCTTAGCGCTGAGATGTGAAAAACTCCAAGCATGCAAATACTCTGTCAGGTTTTGTGCATATGTGGAGTGGGCCCTCGAGTCTTCTCAGTGTTAGATAGTAACATCCTCTGCGGAGGGTGGAAAGTCTCAAGTTTCCTTCTTGGCACTACTGCTTGCAGAATAGGTGACTGCCTTACAAGCGTGAAAATCCACACACACAAACCTGGAGCTGTACCTAAAGATTTCTCAGCTCTGCCTATTTTTACTACAGTGAACATTGCAGTAGATGACAAGTCGAAGAATGCATATATAGTGGTCCTGTTAAGGAAGTGGATCTCTTCATGTAGCTGAAAATTCATCATGAGAAGTCTCCCATAAATTATTAAATTAGGCTTAGCCAAAAGGAAAACATTCATTAATAATTTCTAATTAAAAAACAAAAGTGCATATAAAAGTTCTTAAAAACAGATATTTTTTTAAGTAGAAATGTTCCCTGGTAGCTAAGCCTTCAAGTCAAATTGATACGTCAAAAAAAATTATGTTTAAAAAAAATTACGTTACGTGTTTACATGATACAAAAGTTAAAATAGGGGGAAGGCTGTGCTTTATTTCTTTTGCTTCTCTCCTCAGCAGAGCCTCCAGATCTTCTTTCTTTTCCTTGTCTAATTCAAGTTTATGTGCACTGTGTGGGCCACTCCACACCTTGCCTTGGCTTGCGTCCTTTACTTCTTCACTGAACCCTAGTGATCGTGTGTCCGATTCTGTCACTGACGTAATATTTTCCCATCACTGTCTTTATCCAGTAGGTCCCAGTTCTCACTACCTGCACGCAAGCTTTTTATACATTTGTTTTTCCTATCCAACGCCACCTTCTGCTGTCATTTCAGAAGTATTTGGAGCCCAGTGCCAGGCACAACCTCCTCTCTCCTCCCTCTCTGAGGAACAGGAGGCAGCAGTATCCGATTCCCCCAAGCAGCATCACCTACAGCAGGCTGGTTTGCTGCAGCTGCATACCCTAGGCTCTTCCTGTTGATCTGGCTGGTTTTTTTCTGCACTTTCTTTCTAATGAGATCTTCCTTCCCACTCATATATATCATTAATAGTTGTTATTTTGTCATATTGTTCTGATCATACCAGCCTTTTCCCTCCCCATCTAAAGCACTCTAAAAGAACATGCAGCTTATGCAGCACCCCTTCCTGCAATCACATCACCTATCTGATCTTCCCATAAAAATTCCAAAACCAGCACGTAGATGTAAGGTTTCCTCCCCCAGCACAGCTCCATCAACAGGATCCTCCTCATCCTGGTGTGCTGCTGGTCTCCCAGCTGCCGGCCCAGCAAAAGCCTTGTGGTTCCCCAGCTGTGAACCCAGCAGATCCAGAGGCAGCTCTCAGGCATGGCCACACAGGTAAGGTATAGAATCATAGGATCATAGCATAGTTTGGGTTGGAAGGGACCTTCAAAGGTCACCTAGTCCAGGTTGGACCTATAATGAGCACAGACATCTAGATCAGGCTGATCAGGCCTCTTCCAATCTGACCTTGAATGTTTCCAGTGATGGGGCAGCTACCACCTCTCTGGGCAATCTGTTCTAGTGTTTCACCACCCTCATCATAAAAAATTTATTCCTTATATCTAGTCTGAATCTACCTTCTTTTAGTTTAAAACCAGTACCCTTTGTCCTATCACTACGGGCCCTATTAAAAAGTCTGTCCCCATCTTTCTTATAAGCCCCCTTTAAGTATTAAAAGGTAGTTGCGCTCAGGAGCAGCAGGAAGATGAAGGACCTGGTGCTCCATCTGTTGTACACACAGTCATTACCTGAGGTGCCGGAGGCTTCACAAAGCCCATCTAGGTAAGTCTCGGTTTATTCCAGGTGGGAAAGTAGCTACCACAGTTGTTTTAATTAAGAGTCTTTGACTGGCTTTAGTTTATATATATGAACTACAGTGACAAAGCAGTAACAAATAGTACAGATAAGTGAAACCACTGCCTTTCTATAGGCTGGGTGTGAGTGCTTCCATGTGGAGGGAGGAACATCCTTCATCTAGGGAAACTTTATTCCTCAGTGTCATACAGCTCAGAACTATCAATGGAGAAACTCACCTTTGCTTCTGGTCTG
The DNA here is from genome assembly GCA_013400535.1 of Scopus umbretta. NCBI lineage: Eukaryota > Metazoa > Chordata > Aves > Pelecaniformes > Scopidae > Scopus > Scopus umbretta. Next base: position 44,042 of record VZTL01019539.1, on the reverse strand, counting down.
GGTAAATCTCTCGGCTGGCTCATTCCCAGCAGCTGTACATCACTTTCCCCAAGAGCTAGGCCAGCTGCTTTCCTGGATCTCCACTGGGCCCACATGTCCCCCTGTGATCTTTCTCCTCCAAGGAAAAAGACTGAGTCTGTTGTCATCAATACATGCATATAAACAGAGAAATTCACAGAATCACAGAATGGCTGAGGTGGGAAGGGACTTCTGGAGGTCATCTAGTTCAACCTGCTGTTCAAGAAGGGAGTGCCACCTAGAGCTGGTTTACTAGGACCATGTCCAGTCAGGTTTTGGATGTCTCCAAGGATGGAGGCTCCACAGCCCGTGCTCAGTCACCCTCACAGTAAAAAGATTTTTTCTTTTGAGGGGATGGATGGACAAGTGAAAAATTAATGAGCACAAGGAGCATGGTTGCTGTTGCTTATGTCAGACAAACCCCTTAACTATTCCATGCTGGCTAAGACAGAGGAGGCATAAGGCAAGTGTAGTCCTCACTCCTGGGTTTCTTCAAGAGCTGAAACTTTTGGATGAATGATTGCCAGAAGCCTGTTGTCTTCCAAGTCCACTACTAGCCATTGTACTGACAAATTCCCTACCACATGTTAAGGAGAGTGTGGATTTTAATATATATGTGATGGGGTTTTTTGAGCCACTTGAGATTTTCATATGGGAATAAGGTTTGAGAAGGATACCAAGCACTTGGAATGCAGGAGAAACAGAGATGAGCTAAAAGCCAAAGCCCTGTTTTGCACAACCTCTGTTTCTGGCACAGCCACTTACCCCTTTTGCACTTCTCCTTCTTCATCACTTTCTTGTTTTGGTGGAGGAATGGAGATGACCTGTAGTCTGATCCCAGGGCATGGTGGGGTTGTTCATATACCCTAACCCCAGAGCACTAAAATAATTCACTTGGCAAGGTGGGGGCTGATTTTGACACAGATTCTGTACAGTGTGTGCTGAGCAGAGGATGGGTTTAATGTGTTTGCATTACTCTATATTGCTAACATGCTCTGGCAGTTTTTAACGCCCCTGGAGTTCTTTCACCTCTGCAGGTCTTACACCCATAGAGCCTGTGCTGCCATATTAATGAAACTAAGCTGTCCACATGAGACAGAGCTCCCTTGGCAGAGGGTGTTTCCCCTGTGATGAATTCTTTGTTCGATCCACCCACCATCCTAATTCTGTTTCCTCACAAGATGGGGAGCCCCACCTGGTAGATATAAGCATGTATGGCGCTTCTAAGTATCCCCATCCCAAGAAGAAGCTAGACTGATTTAGCCATTGGGTAGGTTTAGAGGCACTTTAAAGGACAAGCAGATGCTAACCTGTAACACCAGAGGTAAGAAAAGTGCATTTTGCTGCCATACCTGTGGGATGGACAGCTGTGTCCACAGCTTGCTATGTGCTGCCCTCTTCCGCTGAGCTGTCCTCTGTGAGCCAGTGTGTCTCGCCAGGAGACTGGGAAGAGGAAAGGAGACACACATTCCTCCTGAGTCACCCTTCTCCAGCATGCCCACTGCTCTCTTCCCGAGCCAAACTCTCCCCAGAGTTGGCAGACAGTAACCGTACTGCAAAGCCAGGTAGGTTTAACAGGCGATGACAAAATGTCCATCCTTCTTTAAGTTTGCTGTGGGACATGAGCAGTGCAGATGTTTCTCCACTGCCCCTTCCTCATCTGCCACAGAAGTCTTGAAAAAGCGAACTGCAGTGAGAAGCCTGTACTCACAGGAACCGTAAGGGAGAAACCCTGGCCAAGGCCCTTAGAAGGGCTGTGTCCGCCTCCCTTCCCCTCCTCTACAGGAGACCAACATCTCTAAGACCCCAAGAATGTTTGCTTGCCTTGTCTGTCAGATTTTGGATGTTGTCACTCCTTCACAACAGGCAAGCTGTTCTCGCTAAAGCACAGCCTACTATTGCTATTGATCAACTGTCAGCAGCAAAGCCCGTAGGCAACAGCCTCCTCCTCCTCATGCTGCCTTCAGACCAAGCACTGGTGCTTTTTGGCAGGGAGTACAGCAAGAATTCAGAAAAGCTTTTTATCTTTTCAGATCTACTGCTATGGATATATATGACCCTTTCAGGACACAAGTATTAAATGTGTCAATACCAATATAAATGGTCCTTGGGAAGTTCTCTGTTTTAATTAAGTGGATGCATTTAGTCCTCAGAGAGCTCAGTATGTACTTGGGTGAATAAATGTTTTAATAATTCAACTTTGTCTCTCCTAATCTTATAGCTGCAACCCACAGAAAAGATTTCTTTTCCTTGACACTGAATACCAAATGAAGAATGCTCCATTTTATTTCTCTGTTTTTTTCCTTTCTGTCCCTTGAGTCCCAAGTTCTCAGCCATCCTCTGAGACCACAGGAGAGCCCCACTGCAGGACACATGTGCACAGCAGCCCTGTGCTGACTCCAGAGGACATGGCCATCAGCCGGCATCCTCCTTGGCGCTCCTTCCAGAGGCCGTGCTACCTCTGAGCATATCTCAGAGTGATGGCTGTGTGTTTTCCAGCATCCGTCTGCTTCACTGACCATCGCCTTTCCCTCAGTGGTGGAAATGCCCTTTCAGCTTGCTTGCATGGAACACTCACAGCTCCCCCACAGCTGGCTCCTCCTGTCAGTAATTCAAGCCACTTTCCAGCACTTTGTTTTTGCATTGCACTTAAAAATCTGTGTTCCTTTTTGAAATTCAGAAGGCAGCTAAGGAGGTGAAAGTAGGCCCCAACAGTCTAAAAGTTGTGCATTGCCAGAACTCATCTCCTGCGGCAGAGGCTATGCTTGGTGTGCATTTAATCTGAACGTACCCATCAGGCAAGGAAAGGTATCAGTCAGTCATTTTTCCAGTTCAAGGTACAACCTACAACTATGCCTGATGGCCCTGAGATGGGTATTGGATTTAGCACCACAATTTTGTGATGCTGATGTTATTCCCTAAGGTTGTATAGTTGTGATTTACAATAGCCTGTCCACAAAAAACGTCTTTTCTGGGGAAATGCGGAACGTACACCCCACTCCTCCATGCCATGTCCGCCCATATTTGTAAGAAGCCATGACACGGATGTCTGCATGTTAGAAATATGGGATGCTTTTAAGGACAAGAGAAGGAGGGGAAATCTGGCACTGTGAACGAAGGCTGGGCACTGTTACCCTATGTGAGAGTGTCATTGGTCTACAAGGGGAAGGAGGATGGCAAAACAGCAGTTCATCAGACTAGAAATTGTCCTCTACAGCGTGTGCCCAGGGCTGTCTGCAGCTCAGTAAGACCATATCAGCCCAGCACCTATTACTGTCCTCGTAACTTGAACTGAAACCTGTGCACAGGCCATCAAGCAGAGGCCCCTCATTTGCTTCACTACAGGAGGGTGGCTCTGCTCATCTGTGTGGCCTCCATCTGCCAACGGGTTCAAACTGCTGCATGGCAGGGGTTAATTTCAGCTGTGACCTTACATAACTTTTACTTTAATTGCCTGCATTTGACATCTGTGAGGCTAAGGCGCTAACAGCGGCAGTGGAAGTGCTGAGGAATAAGTCCGTGAGTAATTCCTGTTCTCTCCCCAGCTTCTATCATTTACCTCATTATGGTACTGCCTCCAGCCTTCAGCTGCTCCTTGCTTACTCAAAGTTAATAGATTTCACATGCCTCTGTGCCACGTCCCTCTCTCAGCTAAACTAACCCTCCATTTAGGCACACCGAGTAACTTCCCTCCCTGTCCACTGCTGCTGGATTAGTGTGAAGACAACCCAAGCGCTGTGTAACTGGAGTGCAGCAGCCGTGTGCTGAAAATTTGAGATGTTCAAAAAGCAATCTCTGGCTATGGTGCTTTGCTGTGAGGCAGCACACACCACGACATGAGTGGCAATGCAGAAACAACTGCTGCTTTCAGAGAGCAAACACTGAAAATGCTGCTCATGCAGGAGAGGACCAGATTGCAACTGAGCTGCACCTCAGTTACTTCACCTAACCGAACCTGGAGCAACCCCAGAGCAGGGATGTGCAAACAGCCCCAGCACTCTGGTCTCTGTCGGGGTTTGGGTGAAACAGGCCCTCGCTGTCAGCATGAGCTGCACTCTTCATCACCCTGCGCTCTCATCAGGAATCCAGGTCTTGGGATTAGGGGCACAAAATGTGTTACTTTTTTAGATCCCCCCCCTTGCTTGTTGTCTTTATGCATTTCCCTAGTGCTGCAAAGGGCTTCAGGACACCACAGGGCTCCCGAAGGAGCAGCTCCTGCCTGGTGGAAACTGCCATGGCTCCAGTGACGTGGCTCCATTGACATGAACCCTGAAGCCCTCCAAGGAGTTCACGCTGGCTGAGGAGGTGCTCTCTAGCATCTCTGGAAGCTGCTATGGACCACTTTATGGATGAGAAGTAAGAATTCAGAACTAATTCAGGCTCTTCTTCTGGGCCATTGTGGAAGCATGTGGTATTTGGAAGCCTGGAGAACACGAAGGAGAAAATACCTTCATTGCTCAGAATTTCCTGATGTGACATTGAAGGCTCAGTGCTTGTAGCTCTCATGTTATGATACTCACTTGGCTTTCTTGGAAGATATTTAGCTAATCAGTATAATTTAATAAATTTGTATCTGTAAACATAGCTGCACAACTCTTGCAATGCATTTTGCTACAAAGTCCGCTGTTACCAACCCTCTTTCCATTTAACACTGTGGTTTCTGGAGTCTGCTAACTGCAAGAATTTCAATTTGCACATTAAGAAAATGTAAATTTTTTCTGTACTCCTTCAGGTTGTGAAGCAAAGTTTGAAAGTATGTCTTGGCTGCACTGTGAAAAAGCACAGCACCAACAAGTATACCAGGTGATTTTTAAGCTAAGCTCATGGCTTTGTGAGGGTTTACATGCACTTTTGAATGTGAGGGGCTATGAATAATAATTGTGGTTTTGAGGCAATGAGGTATAAAGGTGTAAACAATGTGAAATTTCCCCACTGGGTTGAAATGAGACTCCTTAAGTCTTTCATGAAATTTCGACACAGCTCAGATTTCTGAGCAGCATGTGGGCTGCAATATTGGGAACAGGTTCTTCCAGTGTTAACAAGTGAGCATCCTGCCTCAGAAATTACATTGAAGCATTTTCAGAGCAGAGGATCTTATAAATATATTCTTTATGTTCTGATATGTGAGATTGGGCACTGGAAGATACATCTGTTTTCCAGCAGAGAGGATCTGAACGATGTAGTTTGAAGATAAGAGTTAGAGCTCAAAAATAAAGTCTCACTATGAAGTATCCTGCAAAACAAGAAAGGTAGACCAGGATTCAGAGATATTGGGGTGAGAGACATGCAAACCACCCTGGATACTTATGATTTCAATATAATGGCATGAATATGGGTCCCTCACAAAGCTCATGACCATCTTCATGTTTCAGACAGGTTTTGTCCCTGTAAAGACTACCTGAGATGCAGGCTCCAAGTGAAATTCATCTAGGGCAATTAACCAAATTTCCACTTGCTATTTGCTATCTATTACTCAGGCATTTGGGGCCAAAAGTTTTAAAATATTTTTAATGTTCCATCTTGAAATTGTCAACATGCAATTCTTCATCAGTGTTCCTGATGTTTTTCCATACCAAACTGCATATGTGAAATTGAAGATGTAGTTCATGTCCTTTAGCACATAAAGGCCAGGATCACTGTAGAAATGTTCATAAAAATGTAGTTGCTGCAAGGAACATAATAGTTTTTACCTACTCCTCCTGCTCAGTATTCTTGTGTAATAAATTTCTTCATGATTTGTTGAGTTAGTGGAAAGAATCCAAAATAATGACATTAGCCATTTCCTTCGAGTAATGTTTTGCTGGAGTGGCCTCCAGCAAACCAATGTCCAGGAAACTTTTTGTCCCAATATCTGAATGATAGTTTTTAGGGGTCAGCTTTGCCAGCTTTTGCTGTCCTTGCTGCTTGCACTCCTCAAATGCCAGGAATGGCACAGCCACAAACAGTTCTATCTTTTGTGGTTCTTCAGCTCTCAGGCTTCGGTAGGACACGCGCCCCTGCCACCACCTTTAATTGCTTGCCTTTTGGGTTTTGCTCCCAGCTTTCCAGCTTCTCCCTGGTAGCATAAATCCAAGAAGAGAAAGGGGGACTCCAGAATTGATACTGCTGGGTTCACGCAGTGCCCCTACCATAACTCCTCTTCCAAGTAGTTCATGTGGCTCAGCCACACTCAGGCCACCCGTTTGCCAAGGCAGAACTGGAAAGGGGTTGATGTAAATCACTGAGACGATGCTTCTCCTTCCTGTGCTGAATAAGTTGACATTTCAAGTATCCAGCCCAACCTTGGCTATTGCTTTTTAGCATCCCACTACGCAGCAGACCTGCTCCAGCAGCTGTCCCCCAGGTGGTCCTGCTGACATCCAGGTCCTGCATTCAGTCAGGCCATGTCTCACCTGGTGGTTTCCTCCTGTGGCATCACCGCAGCTGGGTGCAGGCACCAGTAGGTCAGGTGGCTTGCACCCATCACAGCGCCTTTCCCAGTGCCTGGAAAACTTTATTCTTCTCCCATGTATTCCTATTCTTTCTCCTCTGTCTCAGTTAGTCATGCCTCCCTTTTCACATGCATGCTCTTTCCGTGCAGATATTACAATTACACAGGCTGTAATGCATTGGAAGATTTCTTTTCCCTCCTCCACAAATATCTAAACTTATCCCTAACTACCTAGCTAATCTGTCTATCAGATCCAAATGTCCCCAACATTTGGGGGTGTTTGGGTTTGGGATTGTTTCAGGCTTATCTAGAGAAAACATTGAAATGTCACTGCATTTTACTTCATCCAGCAAATGAAGCTGAAAGCTTCAGTACATGAATGTACTGCCTGAAACCAATATCTACCTGCAAACACACTGTGACTAATTTGGGTCTGAAAGAGTTTTATGTAAGTATTGTTTTACTTTCAATGTTCTCTTTACCTTCCATCACTTCTTCAAATCCCACTGAAGGCAAGCTTTCTCACAAGATTATGTCTTGGCATTTTCACTCAATGATATTGACTTCCCAATAGCAGCGGGGGAATAAACCAGTAGATTAAATTGTCCAATCAATCCCCTTCCTGCCTGTATTATGTGTGTTATTTCCCACTATACGTATCCAACATTACACTCTATGATCATTAACACAGTGGGTGCTGTTAGACAATGAAAACTAGCAGCATGCTAATAAAAAGATTAATGAATAACACGATACCCTTACCAAAAGCTGCAGAAAAGTTGTTTTAGGGAAACAGGAACTCTGTGTTGGGGCACATTGTACACAAAATAGCATTGTCTGCGCTAATAAGCAAATACTCCTTTATTGCAGGGCTGGTGCTGAAATGCCAGCCTGGAGAGAAAACTGAGTTTGAGGGAAATATCCCCTTGGGTCAGAGAGGTGGACAGAGCAGACCTTACCTCCCAGCAGCTTGCCTTCTATGCTATACAGCTTAACTGCTCAGCAGGACATTAATGCTAAGAAATTTAATAAGCATTTTTCCAGTTTCAGCACTGCTAGGTTGCTGAGCCATAGTGTCACTCTTTGCTCCCTAAATTTTCCATTCAAATCTTGCCTGTTGCTCTCCTCTGCTTTGTGAAACAGGACACAAAGCTGCACTTCTTCCCAAAGAGAGGGCCAGCCTTGCAGCTGCCCAATTAGGGCTTCTCACTCCCAGCTGACACCCTTTCCCACTGATGCTCCTGTACTTGCCAGGCTGAGAAATCCCATTAGCATCTGCTAGACCACCTGGCTTTGGCATAGCTGGATTTGCAAAACAAACAGTGCCATTCTTTCAGCACAGACTCATTGCGTGACCAAGAAACACTTGAACCAAGGAAGGTAAAGACTGACTTCTGGTGGGATGGAGGTTAATTCATGCCTGAAAGAGTGTTGCCGAGAGTGAGCAGCAGTTAACCAGCCATGGGCAGGGCAGAGGCATAGGGGTAGCGCCGACCAGGGTCTCTGCATCCAACTGATTTGGTACTGTCTTGTGACATCCCTCTGGTGAGAACTGAGGGACCGAGGGCAGGGGAAAACCAGTCACTTCTAGCTGGGCAGCCAAATCTGCCCACTCTTGGATGTCTTCTCTTGCACATTTTTTTCTCAGGTTTTGAATGGGCCAAGTGAAATTTCTTTCATTATGTCTCCTGCATGATACTGCGCAAGCTAACAGGATGTGCTATTAGGAAAGGGACTGTTGACATCCAGTCTGAACTACTCCATTCTTAGTTTCACGTATTTATTGATGTTTGCTTTGAATTTGCTGTTAAGTCCCTTTATCTATATTATTTATAGGTTTTATGTATTTCAAGACTGTTCCTTTGTTCCCAGGCTATGCTTGTCTCTTAATCTAACCAAGCTAACACATTCTGAAGTTTTTTTTGTTCTTCCTCGTAAATCAGACTTTGGACCTTGATGAATCTGTTTGCTGCGCTGATCTGAATTCTCTCCCATATATCAGATCTTTTTCATTTGATACAGAAATGAACAGACTATTCCAGATGTGACTGTGAAAAGATTATATCTATATATTCCAGCCCCATTATATGTTGCTGTGGCTATTTTACCTTGCTATCCTGCATTGCAAATACAGTCTCCTAAGATTCTTTGCATGTCATTTCTTTGCAGGTTTATCTGATTGTGCATGTCTCAGATTGTTCTTTCCCCTTGTGAATTAGAATAGCTTTTCATTTTGATTGGGTTTTATTCCATAAATGGTATCTCGTTTTCTCACTTTCTCCCTGTATTTTTAAAGCGAGTTCTTTCCTATTTTTTTCATGTCTTATTTGTATTAGTACTTTCCCTCAACTTAATATATCTGGGACTTTCATTAATATGTTCTTTATCCTCTACTTCAGATAATTAGTAAAAGCATAAAAAAAACCAGATGCACATTATTTAACAAATGTCTGTGCTAGTGTCCCTGCTGACCTATAAGTCACCACTTCAACCATTGGTTTATAACTTTTTTTAAAAAATTTACTTTTAAAAGACATGTGATCATGTCATAACCCTAGTAAATGATGCCAAGATGAAGATTCAATGGACACTCTCATAAAATATTCTACAAATAATTCCAAATATAACAGTAGGAGGACATCATGTGAGATGACCATCGCAGTCTCTTTTGTCTGCAGTCTGTATTTCATATGTTGTTTTCCCAGAGCTGCTTGTTTTGTAATTTTGCTGTTATCTATTAACCTTGACAAAAAAGGGTGCTCAGAATGAGATAAAATTTCTGTGCTTTGCATTACTGACCCTTTTTTTTTTTAAATTAAATTCTGTGGCTCTGAAAGGACATTCCCTTTCAAAGGGAAAAATAGATCATCTTCCTTCAGTGACAAAACTACATCAGACTACTGGAAACTAGAAAGTACTTTTTCTGGCTTCAGAAGTTCAGCAAAGCCTTTTCATTATTATTTGTGTTTCCAGTGAAATTAGTCAAAAATCTGGCCCAGTGCTGAATGGTGTATGGAAATCACCCTCATGAAAGGTAAAATCCTGGTTTTTTACAGCATAAATCAGGGTCCTGTTTTTTGAAGCATAATTCAGTTCTTCCGATAACTTCTTGGGAAGTTATTGGTTCCCACTATATTTTTCCTGTTTCAAATCTTACGTACAAGAATAAAAAAAAATTGCATAAAATGTGAGCATACCATCCCAGAACTGCAAAAAGAGTCATTAAATCCAAGTGCTTCAAGAGGAACAAATTATCCCTCTTTCCCCATTTACCTTTGTATTTTCCTAACTGGTGGATAAGCAGTTACTTTTACATCACTCTAATTTCTTTCCTCATGTCTTTGTGGCACTCCTTGCTTACAACATCCCAGCATTCATGCTATCAGAAATGCTCTCCAGGGCTTTCAAGACCTGCATGCTTGCATGGAGAATGGCTGTTCTTCTCTTGGTGTTCATACCATAACCTGGGCAGAACAGGAAATCAGACCTCTTCTGAAAATCCTGTACTGCTTTTACTGATCTTTAGCCTTCTAGAATGCCTTGGACTATGCCAAATTTGTAATGTTTACATCAGTGATATAGAAAGTTTATTGTCCAATACTACTAGAGCCTGGTTGGGTTTCATTGACTTTCACTGTTTAGTGGGAGAAGGAGGACACTCTCAGACCCCTAAGACACTCCCTGCCTCAATACTGAAGGAATTCTGGAAAAATCTCTAGGTGTTTGCCAATCAATTCCTTATCAGTATTTTTTTTCTCCCTGCTCACTTAGAGACAGCCTAAAATAGCCCACGCATCTCACATTACCGTAGTTTGCTTAGTTAGAGATCACACCTGCATTTTGTGTAAGGACCATACCTATACCACATCTTTCCTTTGTCTGCTTTTCTTTGTGATGGAAGATTTTTCTACACAGCTATTCAGCATCTCAGCCATTCTCCATTCATCATTAATTTCAGATCCTTCGTAATTTGTAAATGGCATTGCACAATTGCTCACACAAAGGCTGTAATAAAGATGGTTTAAAGTACATAAAGGTCTCAACTGAGTAATCTCTGCCTGTACAGATAGTTGTACCGACGGCAGCTTTGTAGGCCCTAAACCAGCAAATATTTCCTAAAGCAGACCTGATTTGTTTCTGCAAAATCAAATTCTCAGCAAAAATGCAGTGTCAGAAGTACCTTGAATTAATCTAAAATAAACAGTAGCACTGAAAAAATGTTATAGTGGTACATGCCTGGCAGTATACAACTACAGCGGTCCACAGGCTGCAAGTGGCTGTCAGTGTACATACATTTGTTTGAGCCTGTAATTACAGAGACTAAATGGATTGGTCTGGAAAAAAAGCCCAAACTGTTCTCACTCAATTCAGTGAACATTTCCTGCTGAAGAGAGATTACTAAATGATAGTGCATAATTTTGCTAGTGAAACTTGAACATTGTCCTCATTTCTCCCGGGTAATAAGCAAAGCCAATCAATCCTGAATGTTGAGCTGATGAGCAATGGTTTCTTTTAGGAACCAATGATGTCATATGCCCATACATGTGCCAGCACTTTCTTAATCTCTATTAATCGTCCAGAGACTAATGATAGTTGACTGAGTTTTGTTGTTCAGTAAGCTCCACATCCAGTAATTTCAGATGGTCTAAAGCAGACCTTACACAAGATGGTAAGACTAAACAACAAAAACTCAAGACTACTCCATCAATTAAATCCACAATCAAATCTAATGTTTATACAGCACTGGTACAAAAAATGTAAAAGACAGCTTTATCTTAGCCTTGAAAATCGTTTTTAAATTATGTACATTATTTTTTATAACACAGAACCCTTAAAATTATTTCCACATTGTGGAAGAAAATATGTGCTATAAAATCACAAGCACCTATACCTATAACACATTTTCCAAAGAGGAGTTTCTGAAGTTTATTGACACTTTCTTCTATTTCCCTTACTGTAAAACAGAAGCAAAATTTTAATTTCGCTAAAGAAGGAACATCAGCGAAGAGTGTTGTTCCCACTAGACTGAAAATACAACTCCCTGTATGTCACTTTGACCAAAGCACATCAGCATGCAGTACAGATGGGACTGCAAATAGTTTGATCTATGCGTTGCTTCTTCACAGTCTTGGAGCTTTGAGTCCATCCCAAGGACTATGGTGATGCACCTGAGGAGACTGACACACCCTTTGGGGTACCCAAAGCTGACCACAACCTTGCCATGACTCTGCTCTGGCTGGACCAACTCTTGTTTAAGGGCTGCCTGAGCTTCTGGCTGCAAATCTAGTCTTGTCCTAATGTGTCAATGCTTTGCTCTATGTGTTCCCACCTAGCGCTGCTCTGACTCCTGGCCAAGCCCTTGCCTGCTCTGGTTGACAGACGATCCTTGCCCTCAGCTCCCACTTGCCTTCCTGCAAACCCGCCACAGCTCCCCAGATCTTCACCCCAGTCCCAACTCCGCTTTCTGCTGTAGTGGCAGGAGCCACCTCAAAGCCTGAGAGCAGCAGGCACAAGTCAGTCTTGCATGCCAAAGTCTCTGCCTGTGGTGGATTCTGCCTATGGCTCAATGAACAAACAGCCCATGCCTGCTCAGTCCAGCACACCGTACCCCTAGATTGCTGAAACATTGCTCAGGAAACAAAATTATACTATCTTGAACCACTAGCTGGAAAACCAGCCACGCTGCACACAGACCTGCCTAAACCTGTGCTAAGCTTCACTCCCAGCTCCACACAGCTTAATGACTGATTTGATTGGAAATCTGTATCCATCTGCCTCTGAGGTGCCATCTCATCCATCTAGAGACTGCCTTGAGAAAGCAAGTGCTCTCCTTCACATACAATTTTTTTATTGCTCATATGCTCTCCTGTTTGAAAATAATAAAACATTTAAGCTAGAAGAAAGAAAAGAAATGGAAACACATTCACTAAAACTCCAGGGGCTGGCATGCTTCATCTTGTACATCTGGAGGTGACATTTCTCTGCTTACCTCTACTGCAGTAGCTCTCTGGTAGCATGCAGTAGCCTCATCTTTTCTCTTTCAAATGTGAAATCCTCTTCTGGATGTAGGGTGCAACTACTGGCTAATATTCACTTGGATGGCATTTTCTGACAGAGCTGGCTGCCACAGTCTGCAAACGCCACGTCAGAAACACATGTAGGACCTTGGCATGTGCTTTAAAGTACAGTGCCTGTGCAAGTGCTCTGCTGTCCTGGAGTCAGGGAAAGGAGAGCAACAATCACAGAAAGCGAGACTTTTTAAATGCAGTCGGTAACTTTGCATTGCACTGTGTCCCTCTGCATACAGAAATTTCTGGTAGGTCCATCATTCCCCCAAAGGATGTTGTGAGCTTCTTAGGGGCATGCTGCCTCCCAGACCTCCTCCGTTAACTCTTTAAGACCAGCAGTGAGCAGCTTTAGAAGTTAACAGTCAATTTGCTGTATTGGTAGCCCTGGCAGTCTGATAATTACGATGGTGAAAACTGAACCAGGGAATCCAGGAGGGTTTCTGACATAGGCAGGCAAATTGGCTTTCGGAAGGTTTCTGACTCATATTGTAGAACACCTTCGTCACTCACAAAAGAGCTCTGCAACCAAGCAGTGGCCCTATAATTATTAAACACTGCTCTCAAAGGCCCTGTCGCCTGCTTGCTGTTTAATGTCTTTTTGGTGAATTCTGCTTTAAAGGCATTTTCTTTCCATTTTCTTGAATCACTACTCTGGCTTTGTGCTTATGCCAACAGCCCTCGGGCTCTGTCTATAGTGAGTCTGGAAATCTTTCTTTCCACTCTCCCCAAGCCAACCATGTTCAAATACAGCGCTTGTGGAGAGGTGCTAATGTGTTTCCCCTGGCCTCTTCAGACACTATTTAAGAGCTGGTAGTTAAAAGCATAATGTAGAAAAATGCATTTGCAAAAGGATACTTTTTTGTCCCTCTTATTTTTTTTAAGCAGAACTATCCAATTTTCTCTGAGAAACTGAGCCAGAATTCATCTTACTTTGTGCATACTTGGTTATAGCTGAGTTACAATTTAATTGCAGATGTGTTTTATCTTTTTTTTTATTTTTTTTCTCAGTTCACCACTGTTTAAAGGTCTTGTGATGGTTCTTCCTCAGACTTTACCTGGGTCACCTAATGTCCTCTCCACCGTGGATCAGTAATGTGAGTAATGTGTGATGTGTAATTAAATTGCAAGTGGTTTAGGTTCCATTTGGAAGATGGTGCCTTCCATTTTTCGAAATAAAATATTTTCACTGGCAGTCCAAGATTTTCTGTAATATCCAGCTCTTTGAACATTTTGATGTTCCTTTTGATTAACTCTTTCAGACCATACATTTTTCTGTCTGTAACTATAGTTTCCTTTTTAACTAGTATCTTGGTATTCAGTCTTCTGCAGAAGAATGCTATTTTATGGTCACATTTGCAGTTTTCAGAGACAAAGTAATCCGTTCTCTCTTACTCCATTGCAAGCTCAGCATTTACTTAACTCCTTTCTTTCATTCCGCACCTTTGAACGTGCCAACACTATTTTTCCTCAGGATGAAGCTCCTCTTCTCTTGCACTCTCCAGCCACTGTTGCCCCTACCCCTTTCCAGCTTCCTGATACATTGTGCTGAGGGGTCAAGCCAAATGGCCACTTAATGGCATTTGTTTTGGTGATTTTTTTTTTATTTTTGTACCTGCCTTTAGCCTCTGGGTATAGACCACTGATTCCTTTCATAGCCAGCTATTTGAGTCAACGTGTTGGTGACTTGCTACTGTCTTACTATGGCTAATCCAACGGATTGAATATAGCTTAGGCTATGCTGGAGCTTGACTTAGTGCCTATTAGAGCACAAGCATCTTGTGTTGCCACAAGCAAATCACTTATGATGAAGAAAATAAGACACCTATATGTTTAGGTGTCTAAATCCCATCATGAAATCCATCAGCTTTAATCCTTAACTCAACCCTCACTGAAACTCTTCCTGCAAGAAGCAGGTCTGAAGATAACTTCCAGGATCTGTGGTAAAAAGTTAAGCTGCTAATGTTGTTCTAACACTTTCCCTGAGATTAGTTTGATCCAGGATCTTGAATATGTTCAGCCTGGAATAGAATAGGTTGAACTTGCATATTAAACACTTTCTAACGTAAAGTGGAACAGTTTGGAGTAAGTGCCATCTGTACAGCCCAGCCTGAGAAGTGAAGAAGTATCTTCTTGCAGTCCCTGTTTCTGTAAACTTGTTAATCAAACTTGCCTGACTCTGTGTGAATTTCCCAGGGTGACCTCATCAGGCATGCACTTCCATTGTCCCTTTCAAGGTGCCTACATGCCGCATATGTGAGCAGATATTTCTTACTTGGTAGCTAATGACCCATAATTCATATACAAGAAAGCGCTACTACAAAGTATTTGCAGATAAAAATAATTTTCTTGTATGATATAATATACAAATATATATTCCTATATTATATATATTCTATATATATAAAGTATAATACACTGCATGGGTTTGTATCACAAATGGTGCAGTGCTGGAAAGGGCACTTTAAGGGCTTTATACACGGGTATCTTTTGTTTGATAATGGTTGAGAGGATGTTATTCTGGGGAAAAAACATTTAGTTTGCTTGGTTTTGTCAGTAATTTACTGAGTTAATTTGCTTCCTGCATATGAACACGTTCATGCTCCTGGGCAATTGCTATATTATTATAAATTGAATTAAGTAGTAGGATGAAAAAAGCATTTGGATGGATGTTGCTTATATGTGCAGAGCATATAACAACCTTGAGCTTTATTATGCTGCATTTTTTTAATTGATACCCAAGCCAAATGGTTTCTTTTTGCCACTGACAAGCTAGTTACTAGATGCTGCAGTAGTGCAAGAGTTAAGTATGTCCGCTGATGGGGCTCTGGTACATGATGTTCCTTTGATTCACCAAGGTGGTTTCTCTCTAAAGCTTCAGGTCAGGGAGCAGATTAACAGCTGGCTGACTGACAGCGGCACGAATTCCCAGTCAGATAACTGGGACCTTCAGCCACAGCTGTGGGAGGTCTTCTTTTCCCCCCACAATACTATCCTAGGCAGAACGACCTGTAAAGTAGCTGCGGGGGG
>VZTL01019539.1:17977-28478 GCA_013400535.1 Scopus umbretta | reverse complement strand
GGGGGGGGGGGGGGTCAGAGCTGGTTCTGTGGAATTGATTGATTTGGTGTTTGAAAGTTATGCAGAGTGCAGAGAAACAGAACATTTTCAGCAGCAAGGGGAGCAGCACAATGAGAAACACACACAGAATTTGTATAGTTCCTTGGTGCAAGCTCAGAAAAAACTGTTGACTTCAGTGGGATTATAGCAGAGTGTGGCACTTTTCTCAAAAATAGAAAATTAAACAAGGAATAGCATCTTTGGTAATGTCATAAAAAAATGTAAACATATTTCTTTTAAATAGAAGTTATAACTAATTGTGGCTCTTCTTGGAATAAGGCTAGGGAAGACAGAAGGAAAAATTGTAGCCCTGGAAGGCAACTGTGTTGAGGTCGTCACTTGATGGCCAACCGAAGGCTAGCTACTGTAGCTACTTCCAGCCCTTTTAAGCAGCAAGGTCTAAACCCCTGGTCTTTGTGGTAACTTCCTGAGCACTTCCACCTCCCCTGCATCTAGAGGACTCTGTGGAGCATATGATGAGCAAAGAGTGTCTTCTCTTCTGTGCTGCATCAGGATACCTTTTTCTCACAGTAAAAATGAAATGCCTTGTTTTCTCAGTATTTCAGCTTCAAAGCTAGTGGGTACCGAGAGCTTAATGCACAAAAGGAAACTGGGGAGGAAAAAAGAAGATGGATGTAATCGATCTACAACCTGCTTTGCTACCACTTAGGAGCCCCCTGGAGAATAAGATAAGGATGGCCGACTAGTACTGCCTTGAGAAAATAACAGAATTATTGTTCAAGGTTTTTTTTGAATGTTACTGTTATCCAGAAAGTGTTAGATTAATACTTTTTGCAAAAAATGCTAATGAAGAATGCACCCAGGGAGTGGTCGCAGAAATTACAAATATTTGGATGATGAATGAAGAAAGAAAAGCACTGTACTTGTCCCAGTGTACTGACTTCCCTAGCAACATAGAAAACGTTTTCAGTAGTTTAGATGGCTTTCTAGTCTGCACTGGGACAAGACTAATACTCTCTCAAAATCAGCAGAGACAGGACTGCTGCCCCAATGGAGCCTGCAGACCACCAGCTAGGGCTTTGACTTGAGAGACCTAGCCATCTAGTTTCATGTGTAATGTGGGAGTGAAGCCTGCTTAGACTTCCTAGTCAGTATCTTTGTAAACAAGAACATCCTTCTCTGGACTGTCCTAGGGGTAGAGAACCTGTCATTAGAAGAATTTTTTTTAGAATAAAGTTTCTAGCTTCTGAAGCTACTCATGCTCAATTTTCATGTAGCTTTTGGCAATGTACTGGGTGTTTAATCAATTTTAATTTCTGTTCGGGCTTTGAAAGGGTGTTTTGCAATGTGTGCTGTGAGGAAGCAATAGTACATTGAACTAAGCTAATGAAATAGGATTTAACAGCAAATTACTCATAATAAAAATGAATCTTTGTGTCTGCTGATTCACTCAAAGAGCTATCAATTAAAAGGCAAAGTGCTAAGATTGTTGATGACATTTAATCTGTCACCTTGGTTTTAGTGAAGACAGATAGCTAGGAGAAGGACAGATGTCCTGCTATAGGATGACCTTCTTCAGCCAAGCAAAACCCCTGTTTTCACACTGTACCCAGAGCTGTCTCAGCTGGAACTCATTTGAATGTTTCAGGCATGCTCGGGCTCTAAACGAGTTGCCACTTTCCCATTAAAAAAAAAAAAAAAAAAAAATTTAAAAATGGCAACATCTTTGTGAACAAAGCAAAAAAAAAAACAGCAAAGTTGCCTTCTCAATGTGCACCATCAAACAAAAAGGCTAATGGGATGCGCATTTCTAAAAAAGGGCTCAAAAAACAATATGAAAAGGATTGTTGGCTTCTGTTTAAATTAATGAAACTGCATTTCCAAAATACCTGAGAGAGCAATTGAAAAGGAGTGAAATCTTTTGCCTGCAGTGACTCAGTGCAAGTATGCTCCAACACGAAGCACAGTTTGATTGGGCTGCTGTGAATGCTGTCGGTCAGGTTATAACTTGAATAAGTGAGTCAATTTTGCACTCCCCAGCAGTTTCATCTCCATCATGACCATTATATATGACAATAAGCATTTCACAATGAAGCAGCCTCATCTTCTAGCTTGGGTTAATTACTGGCCAAGGAGCAGCAGCTTGCCAAGCTCCCAAGCAGCCTAGCACCTACTTTTTCCAGAGCTACCTTCCTCTGAAGCTGGCTGCACTTCAGGAAATGAGCCAAAAGCAGCTAAGATGGCTGCTGCTCCTTGACAGACTGCCTCCCTCCCTCTCCTTGCATGTCCGTCTTCATGCTCTGTGACAGTTCCCCCACTGTGGAAGTGGAGAAGGTTCTTTCGTCATAACGAGGGATAAGGAGCCAAAGGCAAAAGGCTCTTTTGTGACACCTCCTGCTGACACAGCCCCCACCAGCGCGTCTGAGCGATCACCTCAGTCTTGTGAATTCTGAAAATTCCCCCCCCCTTTTTTTTTTTTCCCCCAAAAATACCACTGGCAAGTGTGCATTCATTACATGGTAATGCAATCACTTGACTTTCCTGACAATTTTTTGTTTGTTTGTTTTCAGCAGCTCCATCGCTATTAAGCGGTAAATGTGATAAGCACAGATAGGACATCAGTCTTGTTCCCATCAAGACTAAACCCTGTGAGAAAAGCCCCAGTTTATCACACAAATCTGCTTAAATAATTCTGCAGGTACCATCACTGAAATTACTCATGTTCTTCACTGCAGTGGCTTTGTCCTGCTTCGTGCTACAGCTCAGCCACTGGCATTTGCNGGGGGGGGGTTAAAAGCAAAATAAAAAACAAAAAAAAAAAAAAAAAAAAAAAAAAAAATATTTAAACATCATTCAGCTTAACAACTGATGTAACATACATCAGACCTTCCTTTACAAGTCTTAGCAGCATCCTATTTTGTTTTAAAAGACACGCTGCTACTGTGAGCCATGCTGGAATTAACAGGGTAACTGCATTCCCTCCCTCTCCTCCAAACCACCCTCCTCTGTATGTCAGCATCTGCGCTGCCATCCATGAATTCTAACTCTCCCTTATTTTTAAATCCATAACTGACACGGTTCACAGAGGACACAATGTGCATCTTGCTGCCCTAACCTTCCCTTTCTGGCAGCCATTCCCGCCTCTCTCTCATGCGCTGTTGTCTTGTGTAGGAATAGGCTAGTATACACGTGAATAATTTACAAACAGCCCACTGGCTGTTCAAAAGCCGCCTGAATCCCAAAAGGTGACTGTGCCTTAGGTGGATGTTTCAGGTTTGTGTACAGCTACTTGGGGCCCACCTGTGGCCATCTGTTTTCCTCTCAATCTTAATTGCTATGTAAAGAGCAAAAGCACACTTGCCAAATCTCACCATTTTCTCTTATTTATGTTGCAAGCTGTGGGAACGGTAGGTCTGTTGTTTTCTTAATGAAAAAGATGCCACACATACCAGCAACATGACATTAATCGCAACATCACCCGATTTATTTACCTGATCCTTTTCTGTTCGGTGGCAAGTGGATTCAAGGCCAGAAGATGATACTTACAACAATGTACATAGCTAACAAACACAATGCTGAGGTCAAGAATAGCACATCCCTTCCCTGAACCCCAAAGTTTGTTTCTAAAGCACTGCAGTAACTTCAGCACAAAGAAGCTGAAAATTTTATTAACAATATAAAGTCTCTAAAAAGACTCAGTCAAATTCATTAAACCCACTGACATCTTGGTTAGTGAATTCTGTGGGCTGCATGCTTATTACATACAGGAGTCCGGCGTTTCCGATGCTATTTAATTTATTGTTTCTCATGGCAAACAGGCTGGGGGAAGAAAAGCTTCAGGGCCAGCTCTCAATGCAGTCTTTATAATGTGGTTTTCATAATGGAGTGCTGTGCATGTTCTGAACAAAGTCTCTCTTACTTCTGCATCAAGTGCTGTGACAGTTTGAATGGTGCCATAGGCATCAAGATGAAGAGTGCTTTTCTGCATCCTTTTTTTCATAAAATGGAAAATACCAACCTGTCTGCTAACACAGGGAGTCCCCCAGCCATCCTCTAGCAGGTCTCCAGGACACTGGTCACCCCAGACTCACAGTGCACCCAGGCTGGCATGAGACTGGCCCTTCTGTGGAAGCCGGGCTCTGCTTGGGTATGACTACGCTAGCATTGCAGTTCAGATTAGGACCATGCTTTTGAAAACAGTTTCTTGATTCTTTCCATTTACTGTGATTGGGTGCACAACTGCCCGATCCAGGCTCCTGCAGGAACTAAACTGAAAGATATGCTTCAGCTACTAATGGGCATCGAGTCCCTGGGAGCACGCTACAGCTACTCTGACGGAAGAAGTCCTGAAATACACAGAGTGCAGATGTTGGGCCCTCAGCACCATTTTACCCCTAATGTAAACACAGCCATCATTCCCTGCACTCTGATCCATTCTGTACCCAAAGCGCTGCAATGTGTGCAAAGCAAGATGAAATAGTACTCAAATTCCACCAATCTGGATGCATGTCTACAGAGGAAGTTACTGTGAAGTTAGTGAGTGGGACTGTAAACTTACTGTGCACTAGCTCTTTCTGTAGACCACTCCTACTGGTAGTTTACTCTTTGCTGAAAATGGCCTATTCTCCTTCAATGAGAATTTAAAAGCTACTTTACAGCACATTAAGTTTCCCATGTTCATAAGCCTCCAGACGACAGGAATGCTGGATGATTAAATATTAATCTGAATCAACCTTCAGAGTGGTTTTGTTAAACTGTTGTAAATTTCTGTGTATTGACATTGCGAATTAAAGTGGATGTACTTAATTTTTTTTTTCCCCAAACGAACTGAATTTACAGAGAAAACCTTAGTTCTGAATAAGAGAGTCAACACAGGAGCTTAGCTTGGTTTAATCACCCATTTTAAAAATCTGAAACTAGTTGGATTAATTTTTTGCTGAGAATCACAGTGTAGATAAACCCCACAGAGATCATCCTGATATTATTCTTCTCTCATTGTCCTTGATTTTCAGCCAAATGGCTTAGGAAAACCCTTTAGACCACAATGCCTGTAATGCAGCAAATACAATACTTTTAGGTGCAATGTTGAATTTACACAATGAATTGTATTTAAGAAGCATTAACCCTTGGGGTTGAAATTTTGCCCAAAGCAGGACAGGATGAAGCTCAACACTGTTGGATTCTTTTTCTATTTGTTTGGCTGCCTGACCATGTCTTTACTCAGTAAGTACGGTTTCATCTTGGAGCCTTGGGTGCTTACGTTTGGTTTGAGAGACGAAACCTAATTTCCAAATTGCTTACAGTTTATGCTCTGTATTTCTTCCCATTTATAGAATGTTTTCTGCCTTGATATTTTGAGTGGGCAAGTCCCAACACTAGCAGAATATCTTTTCAGCCTGAGCATGGCTGCTAGGATTTGTTATACCAACACGGAGGCGGACATATGTTGATTTTTACATCCAAATCCTTTGTAGGCAAGCAATTTCTGAACATGTGGTGTGGACTACAATCAGGACAGTATTGCTGCCTGGGTGGGACGTACGCTGCCAGCCACCTGGGTTTGGCAGCCTGGTCCGAGCTCTACACGGCGACAGTTTACAGTGCAAGTTTGCATCTGTTCTGGGAAAAGTAGTTGAAATCTAACTATACGTGTTGTTCTCATAAGGTTCCTGTTTTGATAAATGCTGTTAATATGTATACCTGGGTCGCGATTTCAAATCGAAGAGCCAAGTAGCTAACAGTTTCTTGCTTGGCAGAGTTACTCTCCCCTTCGCCACCCCCATGACTCTGGAGGTAAACACAACAAGAAGAAAATAAACACCTTTGTACATAACAAGCTTAATGAGATTTCTGTTTCAGGGTAGATTTACATATACTACCTTAAGACTGAGTTTAACTTTAATTGGAAGGTGGCTTGTATGCTGTTTGTTACGACTGTGCTCTTGCACCTGGATACAAGAGATTATAGAGACCCGAATTCATTGCTGTGACTCTCAGCAAAGCTGCAGTAACATAACCTGATGTCTCATAAAAGAGGAAATACCAGAGCTGTAACTCACAGCAGTATTATTTCCACAAAAAAAGGATTTGGGGTGTTTATAAGCCATCACCACAGTAGCTCTATGATGTCTTCTGTGACTTCCTTCATTTCGTTTGTTTGTTTAACTCTTGTGATTTTCCAACCTAGGTAATTTTCCCTGAAATAATTTGAAAAATTGTCTTTAATATAAAAAGTACATCCTGCTTGCATCAGGTTATATAATTTCTATATATAGTTTAGAGAAAACTCTAAACTCTCCTTCTTCTTATACAAAAGAACATAAATACACATTAAATGTTATATTTATGTAATATACACACATGGCCACTGTGATCATTAATATTTTGCACATGCACATGACCACTTTACTCACAAATAACTTGAGGGGAAAACTACTGTATTTTCGCCACTGCTGTCATTGATACAATTACATTATCCTTCCTCACTGCATTGCTATCTGCAGTACAGTTTCCTAGCTCTGAACTTTATTTGCATCAGCTGCCCTGAATGGAATCAGTTGCAGTCACGTAAATAGAAGTTCAGCTTAATTATTTTCCTGTTTGAAAAATCATTCTTACCTGAAGCAAGCAATACTTCCCTGTCTTGTTTTTCCCCCATCCTTTTCCCTCCCTACAGCTACAAAAATAATTATCTCCATAACAAGTACCAAAATTTTGCTATCTGCCTCTCTCTCCCTTCAAAAGCACACTCAGCAATACTTTGTGACAATCGATCAAAAATATTACAATAATAGTTTCCAACACAGTCTTCGCAGACACATTCACTTACCCATCTCTGGGATTTCTGTCTGCTATGAGAGCTGAGGAGTGGGAGTCAGGTTTCCAGGGGCTTCCTTTTATCCCTCCCACTGATTCCAAGGAGCAAGTCTCTATGCCCGTCTACACACACCCCAGGTGCCCAACATTCATGGTCACCATCACCTTCCCTCCATTTTTGTGATTCCTCTTTTTACATGGGAATAACATAAACCTCAGCTTTTGCCTGATGCCACTTTGTCTAGGCACTTCCTCTGCAAAGGCTTCTAATTCACCACTCGATCCCTTCCAGGCAGATGGAGACAACTTTTTATAACCCAGTTTGCAGCTAAACAACTAATGCCACCTATCCCAAAAGAGTCCCGAGAAGCTGAATAGATTTGAAGGGTACTTTTCAACACTCAGCCGAAACATCTTATTGCCCTGTAAAATCCTTTGTGGATTAGAGAAAGCAAATCCTAAACCAAATTAATCATGGCAGTAATAACAACTGAGATGATAAAATAATCCAAAGAAATCAACAAGAAAGCAATGCTAAGAGTCATCCTATTGTAAGTCTAGAGGAAAAGGTTGCCTTTTCCTCTTCACAGCTCTAGGATAATGGTTCAGCTTTTCTCAGCTTTCAGATTAAAAAACCCAAACTTTAAGTATTTTCTTTACGAAAGTACGTCTCAGTGAGCACTGCAAGCATATGAAGCATAAGTGCTTTTAAGCTTATTCCTTTTTAAAAAAGCTTAAATATATTTTAGAAATTTTAGACTAATTGAACAAGTTAAACTGAGGTGCGCCCTGGCTTCTGTGTTTGCCCCGTCACTGCCATTGTAGCTGCCACCTATGGAATAGAAGCAATAGCAACACTAGTGGGATGGATCAGAAAGAAATGGTTAAACACACCTACAAAGTGTTTAATCGTACTCCCTTTGACGTAATTGGGACTTCAGGTGGTGATTCATTTGGAGCAGGACCAGTGCAACTAGAAACCAGCCTTTTTAAATTAGAAGACTGATGAGGCTGCACCCACACTCCCATGTAAAGAGAGCTCCTCACAGAAAACCATAGAATGTCTTTAATTGCAGTAGGAAGGCTTGATTGCAAACAAAACTCAATTGCATTTACTCCAAGTAAGCTCAGGAACAAGAATAAGAAGGAACAGTAGCTACCCAACTTTTCTACAGGCATGGGCATGAAACAAAGATGCCATTTCACCTTTTGTGGCCCAGTTTTGCTGCCACGGTCTTTAGAAGGATTGGAAAGGAGCCTATAGCCTCACTGCTGCAGCTGTGGGAGCTGCATGAGGCTGGGAACGGCACCCACAAGGCAGTCTACAAGGAGCACAAAGCAGCACAAAAGCAACATCACTGTACGAAGAAAGCTGGAGCTGGAGCCCTGTCTTTCAACGTCAGTTCTGACAAGAATGTACATTACGATCTTGTCCAAACCAGTTAAGTGCTCCATGCAACCTCTTCTCCATCTGTTTGAAAAGTGGACTTGTATTATTTTTGAGGGTAAAGGCCACAGACACCATAAATGGCATTCTGCTATTGAACTTTGCTATCACTTTTCACTGTCAGAATTATTGCACTAGTAAAGAATTTGCAACTCAGTGGAGTTGGGGGGGGGGGGGGGGTAATATCATTTAATAGTTTGGACATATTCAAAAGTGGAATTACACCTGTGCAGTCATGCTCACTATCCACCTCTGGGGACATGTGACTAACCACATGCAGCAGGGCTTGATCTAGTGAAAGCCAAAAGGCAGCCTCTGAAGATAATAGTACAACGTGAGTATGTGAACAGGATTGGGCTCCTAATGTCCACGGCCTTCTCAAATTACTGGTTAGGAATTAGAGGGTAAAAAAAGAAATAACAAAGGTATATCTCAATGTATTTTAACACAGAACATTTTGAGGAAATGCAAGCTATACACAGCTGAAGCCAAATGGATAAATCGCCAGAACAGGCACAGAGAAGTAAATGCATGAAAATCTCATGCCAATGGAAATACGTCCCAGGTTATATGTGCTGTCAAGCAGTAAACCGATTAAAATAAAAAGATCTTGCTGTATGAGAAAGGCAAGTGGTTTCAAATAGTTCTTTAGTATTGGTAAAAACAAGGTCAGATACTGCGATGCCTGTCTCACTTCCTCAGACTTTAGTGGGAGAGCTGAGGGGAGTGCTTCATGCAGAGCATGCAAGAAGCAGTCCCAAGACGGAGCTGAGAAGGACATAAGCAAGGTTGAATGGGTGGCCCTGTTTGTCTTTTCATAATGCACAAGAACAACAGAATGAAACTCAGAAGGCAATATATTTAAATTGACAGTTACTTCTTCAATGTTACCTTGAAAATCAAGTAGTTCAAGAGCAATGAAGTATTCCCTTGAAACGTGATAGATTTTGGAGTGAATGTAAGCAACGATCCGTAAAAGCACAAAATGCGTACGTACGTACAAAGAGAACCTCCCTAATATCGACAGACAGTATCAACAAAACTACATGCTGCTTTCTCTGAGACATGCAGAGTTGGCTCCTTGCAGAGACAAGGGGCTGCCTGGGATTGGCAGTTTTTATCAAGTTTGACCTGACGTATTCTCACAGCTGATCCACTAACTGAGAAAAGACACTAATTAATACACGCATAATCTTTGCTACAGTCTTAAGAGGCAAAAATTATGTCAGATGCCAGAACTAGCTAGAAGTTTCCCCAACGGGGGGGGGGGGGGGGGGTTAAAAAAAAAAATTGGAATGAATGCCAGAATACACAGGAGAGAAATTAAAAGATGTAAAGACTGACAAATGCTAGCCAGAGCCAGACACTAGCCACAGAGGCGTTTTGAAGAAACTGGCGAGAGATAAAGGAGGCATCTCAGAAACGGCATTTCAGTCCTTGCGAAGGAGCCGCAACTTGATGTAGTACCGGGCGGGGGAACAACGGGACACCCTCGTTATTAAAACCGTCAAAAGTTCCGAGGGTGACGTTTCCCGCTTGCGTGGTGGAGCGGCACCCCGCGGCGGTGCACATGCGGGCAGACCCTGCTTTCCATTTGCCGAAGCGCCCACTCGCAGATCGGAGACATCAGGCAGGGGAACGGCCGGGCCGGAACGCCCGCCAACGCCGCTCCCCGCTGTGCGAACCGGGGGGTGCTGGCAGGGCCCCAAAGCACGCAAACCCCGCTCGCGCCTGGGACAGGGTCCGCGCAGCCGCCCCGGCTCCCGAAGGCAGCGGCCCCTGCGTGGCTGGGGGCTGCTGGGCGCTACCGCCGAACGCGCCTCCCGGTCGGGCTGCCGGCACCGGAGTTAGGCAGGCACTGGGCAGAAGAGCTCTTCTCCCGGCGCGGGAAGCCCTTCGCACGCACGGCGGGCTCGCCGGCCGCGCTCCGCTGCCGGGGCCGGGCTGCGCCTGCCGCGCTGAGCCGAGGGGAGGATTTTGAACGGGCAGACTTACCCGCGACCAACAGCGCGGCAGGACGAGGACATCGACCGGGAGGGCGCGTTCGCTTTTTGGAAGTGCGTTACATCGAGGCTCGGGCTTAGCTGTGGGGCGCCCCGCGCCAGCGGCTTGCGGGAGGGCGCTGCTGGCCCCGGGACGCCAGGCTGCGCGTTGCCCCGCGGGGGCGGGCGGGGGGTTAAACCCGCTAGCGACAGCGTTACCCTCGTTACCGCCTGGCCGCGTAGCAGCGGGGCGCAC
>VZTL01019539.1:246-17706 GCA_013400535.1 Scopus umbretta | reverse complement strand
GTTTCGTTTTAGTTGCAGAAACGGGGTGTATTGAGCCGTCACTGGAATGACGGTGGTGCGTCCTGGAATGAAACTGCACGGGAGCCCCAAATCCTGTAGTTTTTTTGCTGAGGGAGAGCTATCGCTGGCTTCCCGGGTCTTCCTCACGGTTTGGACAAAATTAAGTCTTTAGTCCAGTTGCAACGTCTGCTGAATAATAGGTATAGCTAACGTGGCTGTCGGTTTCAGTTTGGATCCTAAGCGGAATCGGCTCCGAGCATGCATGTCAGTCATAGGTAGCGTTTGCTAAATGCGTTACTAAAAACTTGAGTGCGTATTCTCGGTAAGATCAGACCATGGGTTGTGAAGGAATATCAAGGGTCGGTCTTGATTCAGAACCACACCGTAGGGTTTTAATATGCCGACTTCAGTACTGGCCCTGAAAACAGGGGTTAAGACTTGTCCCGAGGAAGAAGGTTCTTGTCCCCAAGACCCTTGACGACCGCTTCTAGCGGAGCCTTTCTGAAGGGGCGAGCTCTCCTTTCTGTACAGTGCTTGTGCTGAAGTTACTTTTGCAAGAAGAACTTCTTACCACGTCTTTCTCCCCCGGGGGAAGATTGGCTGGGTCCATTGGCAGACCTCCACCTGAGGGCATGTTTTTAGTTCAGCCTGCAGCACCAAAGTTATTTCAAAAGGAAAGGGGTCTTTTGAGTCTGCTTACCCCCCACTCCCAGCTGCTTCTGTGGTTCTGAAATGACGTGAGGATGACCTTCAGAGAAAGAAGTCAGCTTTGCTCGGAGGATTTCAAACCTCTTTTATTTGCTCTTCTTAAGGCTTCCCTAAAACAAACAAGCAGAGCATTTGGAAGGAAACCTATGATTGAATATTCAGCAATTCCTTTCCCTTGGGTAAAAGCCGATAGGTGTTCCCACTTGTTTTTGAAAGGTTTCTAGTCAAGCGCGGAAGATCAGATTTGACACTGCTTAAGTAAAACATGAGGTAAGGCAAAGGAGGGTAGTCCTTTTTGATACATCACTCCTTATGTGAGGAAAGGGGGTTAAAACCAGGTAAATTGTCTCAGTTTTCTTTCATGACACTTTTGATGTTGTGTTCAGTTTCTGTGAAAACTCAAGACTTCTGAATTTAAAAAACGTTAGCGATACCACCGGATATTTTCAGGCAGTACATATCTGAGACGCTTCTGCACTTGCTAGGAGATTAACAGCGCTTGGCCTTGCGCCTCTGGTCTTGTGCCTAATAATATATAGTGGGAGCACTGCATTAACTGTCAATAAATGTCTGTCATCTCTTTGGGCTTAATTATGGAACGGTTTTAAAACCACACACAAAGGAAAGTTTCAGCTCAGCTTTTAAATGGGATATAGCCCTGTGTATTAGTAACTCTCATGGCGTCCCCATTAATAAAGCCCTGCTTTGTTTACGTGGCTTCGATTTAGAAGCTCTAAAATGTATGAGTTATTTGTTTTGGGTTTTTTTTCCCCTTTAGCAGCTCTGTGTTGATAAAACAGACGAGAGAAGAGTTGCATTTCTTGGCTGAGCAGATGCTTAGGCAGGGTTGTGATGGTCTTCGGATGCTTCTTGTCTTTCCCTTTTCTTTGTCATCATTGTGTTTGATTCTGGGAGAAATCCTTTTAAATGCCTGACTATGATTTCAGGACAGTCTTAAGAAATTGCTCCCAGGTAGTCGGATTGTGCCTTGCGCTGAACCCAGTACTGTCTGCAGTCAGACAGGATCAGTAATCAAGCCAGTGTTGGATGGATTTTTATGTGCTGTGGAAACCCTCGTACTTCTGTAGCACAAGACCTATCTAATTGAAGAAGCTAGAACCAGAAAAGCTGGTGGGAACTGACAATGCTGTAGCTAACCTGTGCTAACATTGTGCACAGGTACCGTTGGTACAGGGTGAGAGTGCCCAGATGGTGAATTATTCCAAAGTATAGTCTTCTGAATGCTCAGCATAGTTTTTTAGCTTGTGAACTTACATGTAGACAGCTATTTGATTGTTTGCTTTGAACGATCAGAGGAAAGACCAAACTGGATGTGATCACTGCGTCCTCAGATTGTTTGGAAGGCAGAAAGAGAGGCGGCATTTTAAGACTGAACAGATGATAAAAATACATGTTCAGTTTGAATGGCGTTAAGGGAAGAAACAGAAGACTGGAGTTAGTAAAAACTCTTAAACAGTTTCTAAAGGTCTAAGTGATTGAGGAGCCTTTCTCCCATTTTAAAAATGACATAGGCAGTCAAGGACCAGAGTGTTAAATTTGTGATACAGATGGGTCTCAGTAGGGGGTTCAAAAACTTTGTCAGATGTATATAAGTGATAAGGATTGAGATTGTTTCTTTTCAAGTTTTTTGTAGCTCTATTAAAAAAATGAAGAAGCCGTATCAGCTCTGGCCAGGTACCTCTGTAAATATGCAGTGTGCCTTGCATTGCATCAAGTAGCTTATTTGCTTAATTAAGACATCAGTTTTGAGTTATGTGACTTGTGTGTTTCCCTACTCAGATTAATGTCTTCATCAGAATGATTATGACACCTTTCATAATCAATGGACCTTAATGCTTTGTTTGCACCAGTCAGGCATTTTTAACTTCGTGTTAATTCAGCCTGAGAACTTCACATTATTTGGTACTGCTTTCCTGGTGTATTCTCATTCTGCATCACAGCTGAACCTATGTCCCTTTTCAGGAGGCAGTTTATCCATACAGAAAGTCAGACTCTGTTGCTTCTGTTCCTCTTATGTAGTGTCTTGCTTGTGGAAGACCTTTTCCTTGCTCCTCACCTTTTTTTTTTTTTTTTTTTCAATGGGACTAAGATACCAAGGCAAATTAAGATTCTGTGCAGTGTGGTTAGATGGTGAGAAGAATTTAAAAAAAATAATAATTTTTTTTTAAGACTCTGGTGGGTCATATTGGCTGATGCAAGATGAGTGGCTGTCTCCTGACTTCCCAGCAGAATGGGTGAATGCTTCCCATGTTACTCAAGATGAGAGAGGGGCCAGAGTCCCTCTGCTTTCTTAATAGTGTCCTTCTGCCCTAACCAACTCAAAAATCATCTGTGATGTCTTAACTAAAAGCTGATGTGCTTTAGGATGAGTGCTTTACATTTCAAAACTTTCAGTGCTTCCACTAACCTTAGGTGCATGTATTCTACTGAAGAGCAATTTCTGGAGCATTATTCTTCTTATTAAATATTTAAAATCTCTTTATGGTTGGTTTGTTTTTTTTGGTTGGGTTGTTTTTTTCGTTTTGTTTTGTTTTCCCCTGGAAAAAGATGAGAAGTATACAGTCTTCCAGCTTCTTAACATGAACTGACATCTCTGGTAATAATTCAGGTTATACCAACAAATTTGCCGTTTCACAACCATTTGGTGATAAAATCTAAAACTTTAAAGCAAATCAGAGGTTTGTGGTGTTTTTTTCCAAATGCAGAAAACCAAAGGAAGAGTTTAAACTTAAACTGTAATTGATTCAAGTCACTTTAATGCATTCCTGCTTCTGAGCAGAAAAGGTCCCAAATGATCTCTTTCTTATTGTCTTTCAGGATTCTAAGTAATTATATTAAAAATAAGGATAATTAAGACTCTTAGCTGTGATGCCAGCTATTGGTAAAAATAAACATAAAGCCACTATGTTTACAGGTTATCTACACAAATACTGGTGCTCTATGCTGCTTGGTTAACTAGTGTCTTTTGTTTTCTGAGCTCTCTTGGTAGCATTCGTGAAGTTTGTTGAAAACAAGGAATCCATATAAAGAGTGTTAAATTAGAGTTCTGCACAAGTGGCAGGAGGTAAATCAATACTAGACAAATGGGAAAGAACATGAGCATTTAAAAGGAAAAATGTTGTACCCAAAATTCTAGGAATATTAAAGCAATTGAGAAAAAACAAACCAAAAAAAGCATTAAAAATGTATCCTTTCAGTGTTGTTTCAAAAGGTGAGTAATTACACGTGCTGGTGGTTATGGAGATTATTCTTGTCTACTTTTGCAGAGCTTTGTGTTTCTTGAAGAAACAAATAATGTTTAGACTGAGATGGTACCCACAAGAAGCACTTTGTAAATATTAATGGCGTGGGGTTTTTTGACAATTGAGTTAGAACCATTTGTCTCAGCCTTCTATAAATGGCTCCATTAAGAGAATAAATAGGCTGATATCAGCTGGGCAGGGAATAATGGGTAAGATCCAGCATTGCCTGTGTGCGGGGTTGTCTTGTGCTGGGATGCCTACTGCTTACCTTTCAGCGAATGGGAGCTCCATGGGAACAGCTGTGGGCATGCTGGTGATACCCTTTTCCCTCTGAACTCCATCGCTCCCCAGGAGGAAACAGGTGCTGACACGTAATAGAATCATCTAGGTTGGAAAAGACCCTCAAGATCATCATGTCTGACTGTTAACCTAACACCACAGAGTCCACCACTACATTGGCTTTGCTTGGTACACCTGGGATTTGAGTATGGTCCCCTGGGAACTTCGGAGCAGAATGACAGATGTGTTTATTTTCTGAGAAGAGCCATTTTGAATCTGTATATCTCTTGCCATCCTGTGATCTTTTTTTTTTTCTTTAAATGTTTCTAGTCAGAAACTTTATTGGAATGAGCTGAAAATGAGTTTTTTCAGGTGTACTGTAAAGCAGGCATCGTGTGTTGGCTGTGAAGCAAATTCCTCACTCATGTCATCATTGTATGCGTATTTACCCCACTGTCTGAATTACAAGACACTTGTAATTTTAAAATGTTTTAAGGAGAGACTGGACAGATGAAGGAAAAAGGAGGAGAAGTAAACTTGTCAGATTTAGGATAAAGCATCCTCCAGGGATTTGACACAGGTGTGATAATTTTTTTTTGTGCCAAGCCTTGTGCCCCTAAAAAATATACCTCACTTCTTCAAGTCTAGCTCATTTCTGATACTTCAGGATTTTATCTATCCAGGGTATTGAATGGAACTGGATCCTGAATGGAAAGCTCGTTTCCACCCACTTTTTAATTTCTCTAGTTAGAACTGGACCTAAGCTGTTGCTTTTAAATTTTCATCATATCAAACCAGCTTTGAATCAAGGAAAATACTGCTTGGTTACTTGTTTGACTGAAAACAGGTATCTCTTAGGGCAGATTTGCTTACAATGGCGACTTCAAAGGTGTGAAAATTTGCATCATCTCACAGTCTGTCCCTTTCGCCGCCTCCTCCCCCTCGGTCCTTCCCTTGCCATGGGGCCTAGCAGTGCATGGGTCATGAGCCCTGGTTTCTGTGCCTTATACCGCTCCTAGCTGAGGTTGATTTGGGATTATGGGGCTGTTACTGGCCTGAGCTGGAATGATTTCATTCACAGCTAAACTCAAAGTTTGGTTACAGCTGAAGCGATGCTGAATTGGGTGAGCAACAATCTAAGAACACCATATTCAGCATCAACAACAACGGGAATGAATTGGTTTAACTGCATAAGTGTTGGAGATTAATGAAGGAAATGACACGTGGTTCCCATTAATGAGTTGAGGTCATGTTGCTTGCATAGGTGGTGTGAAGCAATGTCAGCCAGGAGCCTGGCCCACTGTCTGAAGTTGGTTAGCACACCAATGGACGGATTTTTCAGTGTGCAGAAAAATGTTCTGGGTTTTTTATACTTTTTAAAAGAGGAACATCCTGCTTTGGAAATGAGATGGAAACAATTGCTAGAGAAAGTGCATTGTCAGTACTGTAAGTCATTGAACAGTCAAAATAATAGGATAAAGGATAGACTGAGCTCGAGGGAAAATGAGGGGGTTTTGAACTTCTCAGAGTGACGTACAAGAATCCTAGGTACTCTGTGCTGAACAGAATGTGATGGACAGCAGGAGAAATAGTTGTTTTCCTTCAGATTATCAGTGCAGTTTTTTCAACTGGTAAAGCCAGGAAGCCAGAGCCTCCATGGAGACTCTGCAATCACAGTATAAATTAATTCAACAAAACTCTGAGTGAAACCCAAGTCTCTTTAGTTTAGAGCTTTTCAAATATTATTCCAAGGTTAAAGGCTGTATGGGTTAGGATTCTACTTTATTCTGACCTGCCAGGATGAAATTTTTACTTGGCTCTCAAGAATGAATTCTCTTTCTTCACAAACTGCCTTTGATAATGTTATTGAGTTAAGGAGGAAAAATTTTGAAAAGCAGGTATTTCCCAGTATGTGGAGCACATCCTCAGAAATTTTAGTTTCCAATTCTGACATCAGAAATGATTGCTTTTGGAGATCACTGTAACGTGCTTCCAGTTAATGAAGATTACGATAGACCATCAAGATTGATACCATCTTTCCTTATTTCACACTTCCTTTCCTCTTTCACTTTTTTCTTGTAGCGAATTTGCAGTTATATTTTGATGGCAGAGACTTTCGATGTGTCTCCAAGGAGAGAGGCTAGTACCATTTTGTTACCGTTGCTGGACCTTTTGCCATCTTTTGAGGCTGCAAGTTCAGCTGAGCTGTTCAATTTGTTCACAATAATGCATGCTGACCTAGTTCTGAGCTTACCCCTGAGCTCAGAATAATGACTGGTCTTACCTGCCAGACCTAAGCAATCCGTGAAGCTGCAAGAGGCTTGTTTGTGGTTTCTATTGATGTGTATGGGTGTGCTTACTTTGAATGATATAATTTATGTGATGTCTTTTAATATACAGAAGCACACAGTAAAATCTTGACCCTGTGATGTTTAATTGTTGAGACAGTTCCTGTGGCAGTACTCGCATTAATATATTCAGTCTTGGTTCCCAGCTAAGTTTTATGTATCTTTTCCAGCTTGTCATTCGGTTGAACTTGTGTTCGTTGATTAAAGGAAAGTCACGGTACCACATCAGTGCCTTAGGGACGTCTCCACTCTTCAGCCTACAAGAAGGCAGGAACAACTCCAGTCATACCAGTTGTAGTTCAGATAGAGTTGATGTGCTCTAAATTCTGTGCCTAGAATAATTTTTTTACTTTGTTCTTGTGTCTCATGTTTTTCAGGGTCATTTATTCAGGTTTCCCTTTGAGCTGTAGTTTTTAAAGTTGTTAGATGTCTGTAAAGTCATCAAAGGTGTTTCAGGAAGGACTTTCCTGAGTCTGACTCTAAAACCTGTGAAAACCTTTGAAAATATGTATGGATAAGGGAAGCTCTTCAGGGTTACGTATGAAAGAGAGAAATAAGAGAAATTCAAAAAATCTTTTCATGAAAAGTTGAAGTAGTCTTGAAGCAGGTATAAGGTTCCATTTTGTACCTACTGACTTAGAAACAAAAGGTTGGATCCTCTGGGGCTTTGAAATGCGCAGTATGCACAGCCTTGTCTTTATCCGCTGAGAGTAGAAGCAGCATATCCTCCACGCTTTTGAGAGTCCCAGCATTTGATAATCGTAAATTACGAATCTCCCCTTTTGTGTGTATATTCTTCAATGTAAATGTCACTAACGTATTTCTCAGTTTAGTATTAAATTCAGTGTTTCTCCAAAACCCTTATTTGAGTTCAGCCTCTCCTGGTGGTTTTATGAGGCTTCACGCTGTGAAGGACTCTGGCTGCAGAAGGACTTGACTTTGTTCAGCACACTGCTGTTAGGGGCTCTGCAACAGGAGCAATTCCTGGCTAGATGACAGGGAAACGTTGTTCTTGGCTATGCTGAGAGGAGCCTGTCCAGATCTACCTTGGTATAAATGAGAGCACATCTCAGTCCTAGATGTTTGTTCTTGTATTTCTTTGTAATTGTATTGTGGTTTGGAGTTTAAACCCTCAGAGTTATGCATTAATAATATATTGCCCTTGGACCAAGCAAGAGTAAAACTTCTGATTTTATTTCTTTTCTAACTTTAAAATAAAAATTTGTGAAAAGAGCTTGCATTCAGTGCCTAATCCT
This sequence comes from Scopus umbretta, assembly GCA_013400535.1. Taxonomy (NCBI): domain Eukaryota; kingdom Metazoa; phylum Chordata; class Aves; order Pelecaniformes; family Scopidae; genus Scopus; species Scopus umbretta. Next base: position 9,852 of record VZTL01019539.1, on the reverse strand, counting down.
GCCAGACTTTTCCCTTTATGAGTAATTCTTACTCACACAGACAATCCTACTGAATGCATTGGTGTCCTGAAGCTGATGGATTCATGTAAGTAAGGGGTTTCAAGAGTGGGGCCTTACAGAACATTTAAAAACCTTTTATTTATCAAATTTCATACATTCTAATTATTAGTTCACAGTTCATATGCTTTGTCATGTTAATAAGTGTGGTGAGTCATTTTTAATAGCTGTTGTGTTTCTCTGTAAGCTCTGATAGCGTCTGTGGTAGACTGTGACAAATAGCACCTATTCAAATGCTATACGTGTGTATGTGCATGCTTCTCAGAAATATGGGTTTTTTTGTTTCATATCAAACATGGCCCCTTATGCAACAGACTATTACAATTCTAAATGCTGGATTTTTCTTTTCTTTTTTTTTTTTTTTTAAGATTACCTAGAATTAATTTATTCCCCAATTAAAGGGATCCAAGTTTAGCTTAAGTGAGAGAAGACTAGTGTATGATTCAAGACTCAGACTTAAGTATCTTTTAATGAACTGGATTAATTGAACTCCTTATAAAAAAGTGTTATAAGGGGGGGTACGTTTCTATATACATGTATCAGTGTGAAAAAACAGAGTTAGATGAGGATTTGCCATGTATAATGGCAGCAGTCTGATTCTTTTCCGAAGCCTCTGGAGTCATAATTTTCCTGGGCTTTTCTTGCCTCCTCCTTGGTTGAGAAGATTTTTCAAGCATGATCTAAAGATCAAAGAGAGTTGGTGACATAATTTTCTTCTCCCTGCTTTTTGCTTCCTTGGCCATCCTTTGTTCTGATTATTCATGCTTGAATATTCTCACAAAAAGGACAGTGTCTATTTGTTCTTCTTTTACCCCTGGAAGTATGGGTAAATTAGCCAATTATAACTGTAAGCTAAGGGTACTGTTTATTATTGAAGGCTAACAAGCACAAGGAGTGAGATAAACAGTCGGCTCAATGGTGGCATGTACAGTTGGTGAGCTGTGCAGATTAATACCTGTTTAAACTCTGATTGCATCTCCCTGGAAGAAAGAAAGAAGCCAATTACCACCGTCCTGGCCTTCATGGTGTTAGCAGTAGCTTAGACAGGACAGATTTAATTTTTCTTTCCAGCACACTCTGCAGGGTCCTGGTATCGTACACTGCAGTCCTTGCCTTGAACTTTGCCACAAGAGCTATATGAGGCCCATAATGACCTACTTAACAGGATTTTGGTAGTGCATTCCTTCTCAATAACCTAGTTATTGCCTGTGTACCTTCCTTAGCTGAACCAACCTCAATTGCAGGCAGAACTATTGAGGAGACAGAGTACAGATCTCAGAGGAATTCACAGAAATAATTTGCAATCCTGACAGAGAGCAATATTTTCTTAATTATCTTTTTCCATGAATCTTGAGAATCCACTGGAGTATGTCAGTTTATACCACTCTTGGCATTCTCAAAAGTGGACCATTATTAAAAAGAAAAAAGAAAAAGTAATTGTACCACAGAAAGACCCTACTCTACAATTTTTAACTTATTCTATGCATCACTGGAGATTTCAGTGCAAAATAATGAAGCAAGAGACACAGCTGCAGTTATATTAAATAGCATAGAAAGGTATAAAAGAAATCAGACCCTTTATTTTCAGAATGTAAATGAAAATGCAGTGTTTGGGTTTAGGAGCAAACTGCTCCTAAGAGCAGGGTATGTCATGATTGCACATTATGAGGTTCCTTGAACCTTCCAGTCAATTGTGTTGTATTAGCCACTGATTTTTCCATCCCATTTCCATTTATGAAAGCTAGTAGAGGTGGTCTGACTTTGAGCCATTCATTGCTGGAATTTCAGCTGGCCATTAGATGTATTCAAATAGTAAAAATATGAGCATAATGATCCACTTTCACTTAAAATAAGTTAATGTAAAATAGCAGAGACTGGTATTTTGACTTAAAATGGTACCAGCTCAAAGTAGAACAACAATGTTCAGGCTGTTTGTCTGTACATCTGGCGTTATTATCTGTCTTCTGTTGTCATGAGCATGAGGTTTTTTCTTCATTCTTTTTGTGCATTCGCTTACCCATTCACAGGCAAAACAGGTGTCTCAGAGCCACCTAAAGTGGCTTCACAGTCATCAGCTGCATATTCATCGGGCTGCCTCTGAAAAAAGGTGTAGGTCCTTACAAGCTAGGCTCAGCAATGCCTGACTTTGGGTGTCTGAATGAAATCCTAAGCCCCAGGTTTGGTTTCTGTGCTGCCTGCACCGTGCACGTGTGCTACAGGTGAGTCCCTGAACGGATCTGTTCTGCAATGCCCTCTTGTCCCGCTTACGGGTTGTGTAGCATGACGCAAAGCTTTTCTGCAGCCTGCACAGGTGAGTTTCTGTTCTCTGGAAACTGGAGTACTAGAAGGTGTTGGAACAGGCAGGAAAATAGCTATCTAGATATCTTTAGCGTAGATCCAGGTTATGGCCAGGTTTTATACCTGTTTGCAGAAGGCAGAAAGTGCTCCAGACTAGACACCGTCATTACCATTTGGTTTTTTTTCTCCGTAGGAGTGTTTCTGAAACCCTGCCACATAGCCAAGGCTGAGTCAAAGCTGTGAGCAGGTACTTCCCAAGTCCCATTAAAATGGGATCATCTTCAGGGGTAGTTGCCTTCTATCCTTTAAAGGACAGACCTGAGCCCGCTGGTTTTTTTGGAAGAGCAGTGAGGTGGGACAACAGTGCCTGTGAGCTGGAGCCATGAGAATGGGAACTAAGTTGCCCTCTGGAGTGAAAACCTCTGATTCTAAACATCTAGGGCAGTGCTCTGACTTCTTGTCTGCGTGTTCATTTCAATTCGTATGCTGAAGCTGTGCCACCCATACCAGAAACCTCTTGGGGCTGAATTGAGAAGGCAAAGGCAAGAGGGAGCATGGTACTGTGCCCTGTATTGGTGGTGGTATGTAGCTTGCTTCTCATCCAGTGAGAGTGAGGATGAAAGGTAACGAACGAATGTGATAATGAAACGGGTATCCCTCTGCCACTTCCGTAATTTTATCCAAGCCAACTGGTTAGTGTTGGAGCGCCAGGAAACATCATGTGGATTTCCAGGGATCTGAGGATGGATTTAAAAACATTTTTATGTCGCTTACTCATCCATGTTACACTTCTGCTACACCAGTGGGTTCTCAACAGCACAGCAGTAAGTATGATATTAGCGCAGTTATGGTTAGGTTTTTGTAATTATGTAAAAGCAGTTTCTTTTATCAGTTTTTATTTCCCACCCGCATTTTTTACTGTGTGTTCTGAGATGCCTTAAAGTGTCTCTGAAACAAACAACATGGTAGCAGTAGAGGCTGTTAAATCCGCAGCCCTAAAGGAAGCTGAACATTTTTAACAGAAAATGAGACAAAGCTCCTTAATGAAATGTGTGTTTGTGTGTCAGACTGGGTGCTTTCTTCCTTGCAGTTACCACTTACTGACTCTGATACGGTTCTGGCTGCGGTCAGTGCCTGCCTTTCCCTGGAGAGACAGCCTCGCTGCTCTGCTTCTTGGAGGAAGAGAGGGAAGAAGTATGAGACCTGACCCCTGATTTCCATCCTTTTTATTATTTTCTTGAGTGGAGTGGCAGGCATGGGTGTGAGAGAGAGAGGCAGGTCCCTTGGAGCTTTGTGGAGGCACGATACGTGTGAAGTGATGCCAAAGTCCCTTTGGGTGGGAGGACAAGGCAGGCAGCCGGGGAGGTGGTGTTAGGAGTGCCTTCTGTGACCTGGCATGGAGGACGTGGCAGGAGAGAGGGCTTAGGTGAGGTCGCAAGAGGGAGGTCTTGGCTGGAGCTTCCATTTCAAAGCTTTTTGAGGGTAGTAGGTTTATTGCACCTGGGAAGGGCTGGGAAGCTAGTGGTTGGGTGCATGCATGGCTAGAGAAGATAGGGACTAAGCTATAAGAGCTTCGACTGTATTTGCACTAGACAGTCCTGACTCCTTATGGGCATTGGTGTTGCAGAGCACTTTGACGAGTCGGTCTTTACACAGAAGGTACTGCTCAGCCTTAATGACACATAGTGAAGCTGCTGTTTTGCTATAACGTGTGTTACAGGGGTAGATTTAGGCTGCGCCTGGCAGAGCTTTAGCTCTTCTCCCACTGCCTCTTTCCCCTGCTCCCTTGATGCAGGGCAAAGGAATCAGAACAACACTGTGGCTCCCCTCCACCTCCTCAACTCTATGTGGTAACTCAAAAGGAATGGGAGACAAAAAGACAGTGTCACGTTTGGAGCGAGAGACTGTCGTTTCTCCCCATCAACCGCTTCATGTCTGTGACTCAGCCTGCCATGGACCCTCAGAGGAGCCTGTGTTCCTGTTGCATCACCTGGTGCAACATGTGTGGAAAAGATGCATCTGCTCCTTTCAAGGGTGCCCAAAGCACTGAAAACATATTTCAGCACCTTGGGGTGGGGCGAGAAAGCATTAGCCTGCAACTAGGTACCAGTTGTAAAGTATACACAATTTTGGGGAAGACTGAGCTAGTGGACTGAAGTACACAAAGCTGATTTCCTCCAGAGAGGGTGCGAGTGAAGGAGGGGTAGACAGTAGCATATGGCAGTTCAGCTCTGAAAAGGCACTGTGCAAAATGGCACCTCCTAATTTAGCGGCTCAGCTTCCTCTGTGGGTGCCCTAACTTGATTTTGTAGAAGACCTAATTCTTTCCTTGAAAACTGAATGGATTTGGTCTGGAAATAGAGAATCTCATGGTTCCTCTGACTGAAGTTTTTTCCCAAATGGAAAGACACTATCAACTTCAAGGCAAATAACATATGTTGGAGGAGAATTTTAGGAGGCAGCATACCAAGATTTTAGGCCAAACCCTGAGAAATCACTTGGAAAGCATTTCAGAAGCAACTAAATGCAGAAGAAAGAATCATGGGGGGAAAAATAAAAAAAGTCTATTTACTTTCATCCACTCCTGAGCTGGACAAAATCAAAGGAAAGCTAAACTGTGGACACATCTTGGAAACATCTGAAGGCTGACGCTTCAAATAACCTCCTTCCCCCTGCTCTGAAAGGTCTGCAGGCTGGGTGGGGAAGCACAGGTAGGAGACTGGGGCTTAGTAGAAAGAGAAGAGAAGTTGTGTTTGGTCTGTCAAGTTGCACATTTTATTGTCACTTGAAGCTACCTTAAGCTCGATCTCATACTCTGTGAATCACCTTGAAGAAGTCGTGGAGCACTGCTGTAAGTTGGTGAGCAAACGGTAGTCAGCCATTGACATAACTACAGGGATGTGGTTGGAGTAGAGCCAGAAAGCCAGATACGACAGAAATAGCTCAGTGTAACTGACTGATTTTGTTTTCCTATATGTGTGGCCCTTTAATGGCCACATCTGATTATTTCTCATGTTTCAAATCAACATATTTTTATACTCGTTAGCAGAGCAAAAATTGGAGCAGGAGGCATACAGAGTATTTATTTAAATTTTGACTTTCCAGCATGTTTGTTGTCTGGTATAAAACTTGCTGGCCTCACCCTCCTGAAGAAAAGAAGAAAATAGAGATGTTAAAATTATCTGTATCCATCTACCTTTGGGAAAGCAGTCAGATGGTGTGATTTCACTCCGAGTAGTTGGAGTATTGTAAAAGTGATGAGGAGAAGGAAAACTTAGAAATGTTTGTTTATTCATTGACTGGGAAAGGGAAGGAAATATATCTTTTTCTAGGAAAAGAATGCACTTTTGGTTTTATGGTTTGTATAGTATGCCACAGTTATACTTCTAGGCATTGAATGGCAGATGAAATAAGACTAGTCAAGGCTAACTAGAGATGTGTGCTCAAAATTTGTCATTATCTCCTGTCAAGGTTATAGACTGTCTTTATGTCGTCTTCCACCGGTGTTGAATTTCGGCAGACCAAATTTTGAAAGTTTTTAGAACTGCCAAGGGTAATCAATTAAGATAAATCTGTGGAGGGAAAAAAAGCTGAGGGAAGATGAAAAGTTCTGACAGTTAGTTAACTTACTTAACTGGAAGCCTGAGGGTTACATGTGCCATCTAGTAGTAAGAAAGAAGCCTAATAAAAAGAAAAGGAATTTGATACCACTCTTTGTCCTAGAAGGTAAATGATTATATGAGAAAGAAGGGCATATGGAAGGTTAAATAAAACTGTTGCAGATACTTACTGGAAGTTTCAAGCAATAAAATTTGCAGAATTAAACAAAAAGAAACAGGAGGATTTAAAGTAACGTTGATTAGAGTGTAAAATAACTCATAGGAAAAGGTTTTAAGAATGATAGAAATATAACTAAGTAAAACAGAATGATTCTGAAATTAATTGTGAATGCATCAGTTATACAGGTTTGCTTGTTCTGTTTGTGGGAGCTTTTGCACATTCTGAATTTTATAATAGTTTCTGACTAGATTTATTTTCAATGAATCAGGTGTGATTCTTTTCATCCAGAAACTGCAAATGTATAAAGGGATGCCATAACAATAATTTACAATATTAAAACTTAGAATGTGTTACTTAATATGCAATATCCTCTAGATTAAAAAGCCAAATCTTCACTGGGCTTCTGGTTTGTATTTACAGTAATTCAGATCTGAAAAATCTACATATGAGCTGCACTTGAAAAGGCATTTGAATAGCTGCATAGCTGATTAGCTGATACAATGTTGTGGGCATATTTTCTACATACAAATAAGGAGGCAGTGAAAATGTAACTTTAAATATAATTTATTTTTGTCACTGTTTTGATAATTAAAAAAGCTATTAGTCGTTGCATATTGGAAGTGTCAGGAAAATTTCATTTGTTGCCCACGTATTCCCTGTGTGGTAATAGTAACTCACCAGCCCTGTTGTGTTAGAGCATACAGCAGTAGGTGAGGATGGAGAGCAGGTGGCATCAGTGTACAGAGCAGTACGTGAAAAGGCAGGGTGAACCTCACCTTCTGAACCAAGTACCAAAGAATAGTTTGCCAGATGAAAAGGTGATTTAAGCATTGTTTCAAAAATCAATTTTAAGGCCTGTGGGGATGAGATCACGATGGCTTTGAAAGTAGGGCTTGAGTAAATAAATGGCAAATTAGCGATTTGAAAACCCAGCTTCAGTAATCCATATTCAGTCAATTTTTGACTTTGCAGCTTAAATTTGATAGCTAGAAATAATTGCGATGAAGTTCTGTGGTGGATAACAGTTGCAGGTCAATTTTTTAGAACGTATGACCACATGATAGGCGATTTATATATGCTGTACTTCATAAATGTAATTATGCATGCCTCTGGAAGAGAAAATGGACCTGGTAATGAGGAGCTGGAGCTGATGCATGGTGAATTGATACTGAGAGACATTTATGTGGGGTGAGAGGGTCCATAAAAAGAGGAAAAGTGTTGCTGTAGTGGAGAATAACTTCACTTAGAGAGAAGACTGGAGAGAGAGTAAAGAAACTACTTAAAAGGAGGAGAGATTTGACAGATTATGAGAACTAAGAAAAGACACCACAAGCAACTCCTTTGCCTCTTGATTATTAGGAAAGTAACAGAAAGGAGGCTAATAAAGGCAGGCGTTTTATTCATGCTTTAGTGAAAGTGGAGCTCAAGATTTGGTTGAGGGGAGTGAGCATTAAACACTGGCAGGGGTGTAATAGCAGATGTCCATTAGGGAGGTGCTCAGCAATGACTGTGACACATCCGGGAGAATTTGGAATGAAGATGTCTGACATCTATAAAATTCCTCCCCACTGTCGTGTCTGGGATGGCTTGGCAGGGGGTAGTGGAACTTTTACCACTCCTGTCTTTCTTAGGCCGAAATAAAGGCGTTTATGAGTGTAAGACGGGGTGGAAATGAGGATGTTGTATGTTCTCTCACCTTGTCTCCATCTTGTCCCTACAATTTTGCACTCTGTGTTCAGGAAGGCTCCTTTGTAGTGGGTTCTAATTCTTTGCTTTCCCTTCTTCCTCTCATTCAGTGGAACCGCACAGGATCCAGTAGGTCTGCTGGAGCTGAGGAAGCGCTGGTTCTCTGTGTGCAAAATAACCATTAGTCTGAAAATCTTAACAGGTTTACATGCAAAAAGAGTGAGGATGTTCTATGCCGTTCTGTAGCCAGAATTAAAACAAGCCTTCTTAATTTAGATGGAAGTAGGCTGTCCATATTGCAAGACTGCATCTACAGTTTGGGCATCTTTATTAGCTGTGTATTTATAACATTTTGTGACAGTGTGACAAACACACAATATCCAGGCATTCTGAAATAGCTACCAACTAATGCTCATATGATGCCTGTACATACATTATGAAAAGTAGCTTGCTTTACTGTCATGGACTGGTGAATTCGATGACCCTGGTTTTCCTGTCACTGTAACAAATTCCCAGTTGTCTTAAGTCAGTGGGAATGCAGAGTATACATAAAAGAGGGGCAAGAGGCCAAAAGAATGAGATCCTAGCATATGTATTACAGAAGGGGATATCTAGGTGATTAGCTTTACTTATTTTTTTATAGCTGGGCTTTTGGTTTTGTATAAATGCAATGAATAGTGGGATTTCTAGGGTTTGGAGAAAACTGATAGTTTTGTATTGTAATTCCTGGAGAATGCAGTTTTGTTTAAAATCCTTCTGTCTCACTTTAGTAGTCCAGGATCAGGAAAACTATTTACTATTTTTAGACAACAACCTTTATCCAGCAGCAGAAGAGGTAACACCGACTGACATTGTTTGACCCTTTCACTGGCTTCTCTTTTTGCTGTTTGGCTCTCCTGTGCATGTGTGCGCCTTAGAAGGGACGTGTGAGTACTCTGAAAGGAAAACCACAGTCCTTTTGTTACACGAGGACTGTCAGGCTTTCCATAACGCCACTGTGTGACCAAGGTATCTCCCCTCCAAAAATAAGGCATAATGTGCTCTGTTTTTCAACTTAGATACACATTCATAGTTATAAATATACACATATGTATTTTCAGCTGATTCCCATCACAAGTACCTTTGTATGAGCAGACACCTGATCAAGTTACGGACATTAGAAATTTGCACAGGGTGGGTACATGCAAAATCAGTATCTCCAGTGATCACATTTAACTTGAGAATTAAGGAGTTATGCTCTGTAATACAAATTGTTGAACGTGTTCAGCTTACATAAAACAGGAAGCATTTAGTAATAAATATAGCTGCCTAATGTGAATCTTATGGAAAGCTTCTTCCAGAATAGCACTTAACTTTAATTACAGAACGTTTCAGGTTTGCATGCACCACAACACAGTAGAAATCCATTGATTTTCTTTTTTTTTTTTTTTTTTNCGTTTTTTTTTTTTTTTTTTTTTTTTTTTTTAACAGCACTTCTGCTCTTTCAGTGAGTATCATCTCCATGGAGAGATCAGTTGATACGCAGTGCTGACTTTTGATGTAACAGTGCCATACTTTAAAAAGTTATGAATATGGAGAATCTTTTGTTGCTGCCAAGAAGTTAAAAATAAATCCCCAAAGGCTCTGTGTGCAGAGATTTTCAAAGGACCTAAAGGACCCTGCTTATCTAGGACAGTTTTAGTTGCTCAAAGATGGGCATCCAGTGCTCTTGTGGATGCACTAGCACATCTTGCTTGGCATCCAGCTGTTGCCGTCTTCTATCCTCAGATATCCCAGGGTGTCTCA
>VZTL01019537.1:43133-82389 GCA_013400535.1 Scopus umbretta | reverse complement strand
TTGATATTTATCTCAGTTGAAGAGCTTGAATCAAGAAAGCTTTTTTGGGGCTATAAGTTCAGGGTCAGTACAGGAGAGCCTAGATAGAAAAATAGAGCCTTCACATCAGATTTACCATATGGGTTGCCTAGCTGGAGCCTGGTATGCTCATCCTGGTTTCTTTCACCTTCTCCGAAGGAAGGGCAGGGCAAACAGGGAAGTTTTGTCCATCCACTCCCTGCCATGTTTGCTGATGGAGTCTGCTGATGAAGGTGTGAGCTAGCCTAGTCTCTCGGCTGACTCTAAGGTATCCAGAAAATGGATCCGTAGATGTGAATGCTTGACAGTATTGTAAATGCGACCATAGACTGATGGCATCCAAGTAAGTTTTTGAGTGACAGATGTAGGTTGCCATGGCCTCTTCACCATGAAAAGAAGTAAGGCTGGGTTTCTGCATTTCACTGTTGGGAGTTGAATACCCAAGTTACTTTCTTAACACGTAACTGTGTTTAAAAAGTTTCAGTGTTCAGCTTCAGAGCACCTTTGTTGTTTCAAACCGCTAAATACAAACCCAGAGGCATTTATCAAGTGTATCTATTAAAAGTAAAAAGCCTATTGAAGGAAAACCAAGGAAATTACAAGCCAAAGTTAAGAAATAATACGAATGTTGACCTCAATAATTGTGTATGTCCCACTAGACACTTTCTGATCCTTCTCCTTCCTTTGTAACAAAACACTTAACAGTCTAAATAAATAGTGTATGTTATATATATGTTGTGATTAAATTCACATGGGTGGGGTCCAGGTCTCTAATACAATCTTGTTGCAGAGCATGAGAGAAATGAGCTGGTAAAAAGCGAAGGCAGAAGATACTGGCAAGCTTAAGTTGACATTTTAAATTAGTTTAATACTTTTAATTATGCTTCAGTTTTTCAGATAAAAGAAAATATAATTGTTCTGCTGATGTGGAGAGCTGAAAAAGACCTGATTTTTCTTTTTTATCCATCTCTCTTCTTCTTTTCTTCCAGGTTAAAAGGAGGAGAGAAATGCTTTCTAGCTCAAGACTATTTCTAAGGACCAAAAAAATGCCCAGAACTTCAACTGTTTCTACCCATTCATATCAAATATGCCAGGATTTTGTCAATGAAAATTTCAGACAGCTCTAAACTGTGTTCTTAAAGCATTTACAGTCCATAAAATAATAATAAACAAAAAAAATTTTTCTAGATGACCTGAACACTTAAACCCATTTCTCCTTTATTCACTATGGCCTTAATATATAAGGCTGTCAGAATAAAAATATTCTTATGCTAGGGAAAAATGTCCTGTCAGCTTCTAATTAACCAGCTGTCTTTAAAAACAAAGCTATTACATGTTGTAATCTGTATACCCGATCATAATCCTGTAGCCATTGCATGATGAAGGGAAATGCTCATGCAGCAACAAACTACTGAAATTAACTGTGTAGATCAAATTCTGAGTTATTTTTAATTTTTAGGTGTTATGTGAGGCTCTTGTCCACTTTCTCCCACAATTAAGAGATTGTCTATTAAGAAAGTGGTTCATGCCATAAAAGCATAATATATAAACAAGGCAAGAACTTCATTGTTTTGGGACACAAGTCACTAATGGTGATTCTCATCTCCTGCAGTTTACAGGTCTCTCACTTTAAGACATCTAATCGTAGCAGGTCAGCTTAGGTTGCCTTTGTATTCAGTGGAGAATATATTCAGTGAGACACAGGCACCACCAGATGGTGATTCATCTAATCTATTTTAGACACCTATTTTAAGACAAGATGAATCACCCAGTGAAGGGGCCTTTCTCATAGAATCATAGAAAAATTTAGACTAGCAAGGCCCTCTCAAAGTCACTGGTCCAACCCCTTGCTCAAATCTGGGCTAACTTCCAAGTTAGATCAGATTACTCAGGGCCTATCCAGTTGAGTTTTGAAAATGTCCAAGGGTGGAGAGTTTGCAGCCTCTCTGGACACCTTTTTCAGTGCTAAACCCCTTTTACTTTGAATAATCTTTTTCCTTATATCTGATCAGAGTTTTCTGCATCACAATTTGTAACCATTGTCTCTTGTCCTCTTGCTGTGCACCTTTGAGAAGAATGTCATGCTGCCTTCTCTACAGCTCACCTTTAGCTAGTTGAATTCAGTAACTGGCTCTTAGCCTTCTCTTTTTTTTTTTTTTTTTTTTTTTTTTTTTTTTTTTTTTTTTTTTTAAGCTAACCTAAACCGGTTCCTTTAGCCTCTCCTTGTATATCTCCTAGTACCTCCAGCTGCTTAAGTGAAAGTCTTAGTCATTTAGTGTTCCACTGCTGTACTTTCTCCAATTTGTCAACACCCTGTTGTATTGAAGTCCTTTTTTTGCAGAGCTGTTAACCAGTCCAACCAGTTGGTCCCCAGCTGGTACTGATTTTTTTTTTTCTCTGCTGATTATAAAGGAAGCTTATGGTGACTAGACTTAATGCTAAAGTTAGGTCACGTAAATACCACCCTAAAAGCTGATTTCTATGACTAGATTAAATGTTAAATTTGGATATGCTGCTATACTTGTAATCTTAAGCCTTGGAATCCTGCCTGCTTATTAAATGCTCAGAGTTTGGATGTACCAGATGGATATGTTCTCAAAAATGTGTCTGCTTGAACTGAGTACCACAGGGGTCTATCCTGGGACCTGTCAATGAACGTCTTTGACAGTGACCTGGAGGAGGTAATGGAGGGCTTCCTCTCAGTTTGCAGATGACACTGAACTGGGGGGACCAGTCAGTATGCTTAAGGGCAGAGCTACCACCGAGGGACCTAGACAGGCTGGAGGGATGGACCCGCAGGAGCTTCCTGAAGTTCAGCAAGTACAAATGCCAAATCCTGCACCTGGGAAGAAAAAAATGCCTTGAGACAGTACAGGCTGGGGAACAGCTCTGCAGAAAAGAACCCGATTGTCCTGGTAGACAACAAACCAAATATGAATCAGCAGTGTGCCTTGGCAGTGAAGAAGGTGGTCGACAGCATCCTGGGCTATATTAACAGAAGTATGGCACATAGGTACAGGTATGCAATTATCCCCCTCTACAATTTTTAGGCTACCCCTGGAGTACTGTATCCAGTATTGGATCCCCAAATACAAGAAAGACATTGCTAAATTGTAGTAAGTTTAAAGGAGGGCTACCAAGATGGCTGGGGCTGGAGCACTTGGCTGGTGAGGAGAGGCTGAGGGACTTGGACTTGTTCAGCCTGGAGAAAAGGTGACTTCACATAGACCTAATGGCAGCCCCTCAATTTCTAGTGGAGGTTATTGAGAAGGTGGAGCCAGGATCTTCACAGTAGTGCATGGTAGAAGGACAAGAGGCAATGGGCATAAGTTGAAATGAGAGGTTTAGATTGACTATAAGGAAAAGCTTTTTCACTCTGAGGACAGTTAAGCAGTGAAACAGGTTGCCCAGAGAGGTTGTTCAACTTCCCTCCTTGGAGGTTTTCAAGACCCAGCTGAGAAAGCCCTGAGCAACCTGGTCTGATCTTAGCTGACACTGCTTTGAGAAAAAGGTTGGACTAGAGATCTCCAGAGATCCCTCCAACCTGAATTATTCTATGATCCTATGAATTGCATTTAGCACCTTCATCTCATCTTTCAAAATTATTTTTGTTTATTCCCTTTTAGGAGAGGAGGCAGGTGCAGGGGTTATATTGTTCTTGTTTAAAATACTGTGCAAGAAATGAGAAATAATTCTGTGAATTAGTGAAAATATGACACTTAGGCATGTCACATTTCATATATTTTTGTATATTTCAATTGCTATGTTCCTTTTTTCTGTGCAGCAATAAGGCTTAAAAACTGTCTATTTAGAAAACAATAGTTACTGAAGGAACCTCCAGACAAGCTGGTTAAGATGCTATCTGTACATTTACTAGATATAGCTAGAAAGACTGCTTTTCAGCCTAATAAGTCTGTCCTTCATGCAGTCCAAAAACACTTACGAGTACAGTGATTCTCCATTCTGCACTTTTCCTTTAAACACAAATACCACTGGGCTAAATTCAGCTCTGCAGTTACTATGATCTGAGACATATCTCTGCAATCGTGTTGATTCAGCTTTAGTGGAGTATAAAAAGAGCAGCAGTTGAATAGGTTCTTTAGACATTAATGGCTAAGGCTAGTAGGTTATTTCCAGAATTATGTTTGAAATACTTGAATGTGGAATTAGATGAGTATCATGCTTTAAAATGAAGGTCCAAATGAACATATTTCCATGTTCAGTCTTGTTCCAAAGAGGGACTTGATGTCTATGGATCTCCATTGCAACACCATCCAGCATCTCATAGTCAAAGTTGCGATAGAATAGGTGGCAGGGAGGAGTAAAAGGGCTGTTTCTACTCTTTTAAGCAACTTGGGTCTTTTACCTTGCTCAGTGGATCTGTGAACCTGTCTTAAAGAGCTAAAAGCAGCCCCAGAAAGACTATTTTGCACCAGCCACTGCCTGGGGCTCTTGGCAGTCCTTGCTAAGCCATAACAGTGTTAAAAGGATGCTCACGACCCAGGCAAACTTCAGAAGTGGGAGACGGTTTCTTTGCTTGGGTTCTCTTCAGTCTCAGCTAGTTAGTACTGGATGTGATTGACTCCTTTCACACTGGCTAGAAATGGGAGGATCTCTCACCTTCCCCAAAGCTGTGCAGTTCATACAATGTGACTCGGCTTCCTGAGGCTGTAAGGCAAGCTGGCTGAAAATCCCCATTCTGCAAAATTGTACCTATATGCCTGCTCACTTGATAGCATGTGTAAAGTGGTATCTGTATTGTTTATTCCATGCAAAGCTGTATTTTCATAGTCTTCAAAACAGTGTCAACATGGTCACATCTAAGCTATGGGTCAGGTGTGTTATGAGCCTTCTGATTGCCCAGACTGAGGATGTATCCTGCTGTGGCTCCTTACGTGCCTGCATTCCTGAGTTAATTTCCTTGGGGAACCAAGGCGGTGGGGATGCATGCCCAGGTTTCACCCTGAGATGGGGATTAGGACTCACCTGGGCTGTATGCTTGCCTCCAAGAGGTGGGAAATTACCTTGAGGGTGAGGTTTAGCTGAAGTTATCTTTTTGAGGGCAGTTACATTAGCATGTGGCTCACCACTGGGAAAATAAATGGCTTCACTAGAATGTATGGAAAATTTATTATGGGGTATGTTAATTATAGCAGGAAATACCTTTGCTTGAAGAGCAGATGGTTCATTGGGATTTTGAGCAGGGAAAAATGATTGTTGCTGGACCTGACGACAGTATACAGGTATCTCGTGGGGACTGCTCTCTCTTGGCAGTGTAGGAGAATGATTTTACCACATTCAGAAAATCCCGATTCACCTAACACAAAATAGCTTTTCTAGCTGGTGGCTTTGACTTTTTCCACCTGTGTTAAGTAAAATACTGGAACTGCCCTGCAAGGCCTTATGTGACTTTCTGCCTTCCTGATGCAGAACCTCCTGTGCTGTAGGGTCGGGCTTCCACATAGGCACACTTGAGCTTTGTCCTGTGCCATCTCTACATGAGTAACCTGTATGTTTTGATATTCCTCCTACATAGTTTCTGCATGCTGACTGTGGTTCATAGCACGTTGTACCTCAATTCCGCATGTGGTGAGTGTAGCCTAGCTGTCGTGGCTCATGCTAATTGGTGCCATCTGACAAGGTCCTGTGTATCACAGAGGACATATTTTATTTGAGATTTTTTTTTTTTGGTCTTAATACTTTGCCAAAAGCTCTTTGAGGTTGGAGCTTCTGGTGTCTGCATAGTGTCTAACAAAAAAAAATTCAGACCCATGAGTAAAAGGCACAGGTGCTTTTGTGGTACAGGTGTGAAATGCTAAAATGCTTGCTTTGACTGATTTGAAGGGATTTCCTTGAGTCAAGCTTACAGAAGCCCAAGCATACAGAAACCCTCTGTATGTTGAAAGATACAAATTGACTGAAGTTGGATGATGATCGAATGCTGTTTCTAGATACATCCTTTCTAGATGTTTACTTTGCTTTCCTGATAAGGTAAATCTGCAATAGTGAAGGTTGTATAATTTCATTAAAATGGGCTGTTTCCCTCCTTCAAGAGGTAGGTAATTGATTATACTTAACTAGCATTCTGATAACTAAATCAAATTAAGATCTCTTTCATGGAAAGATTTTAACACCTCTTACTCCAATGGAGCCATAAATATATATATATATATAAAGTATAATAGCAAAAAAACCCACCCAAACCTATTTTTTCCCTTAAAATAGATAGATTTGGTCAACATCTTACTTATGAAAAAACAATATCAGTATGTAGTCTTTTTTTTTTTTTCTGAGAATGTATGAAGTAAATTCTTCAGTGAGTTTGAATTTATTTAAAAGCAATATTCTTTTAAATAATTAAAAAAGCTACTTTTTTTTTTTCAACCTGAATTATTTTTTAACAGTAAAATTCTGCTGTCTGTCAATTGATAGATTTCACTGGTACTTTGTACACAGACTATACCCAAGTCTTTAAACCAGTTGGCATATGTAGGTGGTCATATCTGTGCTTCTCCGACACTACGATCAAGTTCTTCAAGCATCTGTTTTGATTAAAAAACAAAACACCTTTGAGGTGTCTTCATGATGAAGAAAACATAAAAAAATATGAGGTGAATATAACCAGAGCAGTGAGGGGTCGCCATACAACCTGCAACTGTCACTCCATGAGGTGTGAATTGAAGCAAGTTGTGGATCTTCTAAAATGCCTCTTTTTGCACAGTGAAATCCAAACCGTATGAAGTGTAAGGCTGTCCTAGAAGTGTTTCAGCTTTGAGCTTTCATTGAAACCCACATTTCTTGCTGGCTTGCTGTCTGCGCTGCAGACTCTGGGGCCTCCACACTCTGTGGACTGGGCAGCTGCTCCACCGATGCTTCTCCAGGCTGGGGGACTCCCTCGCACTTCCAGCTGTGACAGCTGCTAGCAAACCAGCAGATCATGAGATCAACATCTTGATAATCAGGAGTCTGAGGCTTCTTGCCAGCTGCCTGCGAACTCTGGCGGCAGCCAGTGCACTCGGGCTTTGGGAGGCTTGTTCCTCTCTCCAAGGGGGGAGCGTATTGTAGAGTTTTTGTAGCAAATTCTGAGTCCTGACCAGCTGCCCTAGCAACTATCATGTTCAGCCAAGTGAGTTGGATACCCTGGAAAAAACTGTTCAGATGTTGACATGTGTTGACATGAACCATTCATTGCCATATTAAAAAAAAAAAAAAAAATCCAAAGGAAAAATCAGGAAATGTGCCATTACTTGTGAGCAGCTTTTCATTTTCATGCCTGCTAGTGGGGTATATTTCACAGCTGTTTTCTCCCCACTTCTGCAATTGCGAGGTAGGAAGCCTGGGAACATGACCTGAGCTCATACCAAGCTCTCCTGTAGAAAGTTTTAGGAGCCTTGATAACCTTAGGTGACAGCATTAGAAAGAAGTCACAACCAGATGTAAACAGCCACTTCTCATGGTGGCTTGTGTGAAGAGTGCTCCTCTGGCGTCCATCACATTTTCTATTCTGTCTGTTTTCTCCAGCGGGGCTCTTCCTGTCCTTGAAGAAACAGGGGTGCTGTGCATTGCTTGCAGTCCTACCTTGCTATTAGCGTCCACGCAGAGCTGGCAGGGGTGGTTCAGTGCTTCAGCCCCAACCACCGTGTACCTGCGAGTCAGGGGAATGTGCTGCAGACCCCTGAGGAAGTTTTGGATTGTTTCTAAGCATAGTTGGAGGGGTGGGGGTAGGGGAGGCAGGCACAGATCTTCTCTGAGAACTGTAAAAGAAACAGTTGGACTGTGGCAGCAGCTTTCCATGTAAACATGATATCTAATGGTTGGGGGCATTCTTTGCAGTAGATTGGTGTGTGGCAGAAAGAAAGTGCTTTACCAATACCCTTCTGGACCAATTTTAAACAAAAAGTGAAGTTTTTTTAGCAACTAAAATACATGTTGCTGAAGGGGGAAAAAACACTTCTGGCATTCATCCTGCAGTCAAATGTAAAATAAAGATACATTTTTTTATTATTATTTTTTTTAATGGAAGGATGTCCTATTGCCGTATAGATGGTGGTCACTTTCGCAAAAACATCGGAAACATTTTTAATGCATAATTTTGAAGTCCTTTGAGGCATTAAAGTGGGGGATAGTGATCTATGTACGTACCCCTGAAGATAAATATTCTAGATAAACAATTTCAAAATATCCTTATAGTTCTAAAGCATTTATTTTTATTTCAAATTTATTTTATTTTTACGAGTGTGCATTTCAAATTCAACTTCTCACTCTGTGTGTGTGTATGTCACTGCCCTCTGCTGGACAGATTTAGAATAATTTTTTGAGCAATGCTGCATGCTTGCTTGGGAGTCTGTGACTTATTTCGGTGTAATCGGAAGAGAGATGTCTTCGCACTCCAAGTATTAAACATGTGGAAATATCTCTGTGAGGTGGGTAGGTTTGTCTTTGTATTCTGTGTATTTAGCCAGTAGTTTTCTGGTTTTAACTTGTAACAAAAACCTCTTACAAAACTGATGTTTTGAGACCTTTGTTTATTTTGTGGAAAGTTATGCAAGGTGAGACTGTTTATCCTTATTACGAGCACTCACTTGTACAGGAAAATTCTTTTTTGGCTTCATAAAATCTCCCAAACATTTCACAGAATAAAAGGATTCTGAAAATGTTACTGGCAGTGAAAATATAACTGTAATGGGCAATGTACTCGTGTTGTAGTTCATGGCTAGGTCAATGTCATATATTCTAATCCTCAAATTGTTTTTAATGAACAGGATTAGAATCGGTAGATAATTAAAAATAGCTGTCTCGCTGTTTTCACACGGCACTTTGGGCACAAGGCAGGATCAAGCCCCCAAAGAGCTGAAAGCAAGCCCCTGTTTACTGACAGCTCTTCTTTGGTGAGATGTTTTTGCTTTATTGGTGGCTGGCTTTCTGCTGTTGACTGAACCTTGCCCGGAGCTGGTGTCACTTCATACTGAGCAGGGACAAGACTCTCTGCTGCTTTGCATGTTTGGGTTCTCGGTTTTTCTGGGAGGAGAGGTAGGAAATAATCACACATTGCACATTTTGTTTAGTGGGGGCTGCTGCGCCATGCAGCTTTCCATACAGGACAGGAAGAGCCGGTTTGGTAAGAGTGGGAAGAAGGTGGCAGCTGTCACTAGTGACTGGCACTTGGCTGGGTTCCTTGTTTGGGAATGCTTTTCCCCCATCTGCTCACCCACTTGATAGCTGTCCCCTTCTGTGGCTAGATGGGTATCTAAACACAGTATCTATTTCCTCTCTATTTAGAGAGGAAAATATTGCTGCTGTCTCAATTGTTCAGCTAAAGGTTGAACTCTTAGTAGAGTACCACATACAGAACTTTTGGTTTAAACAGAAGGAAAGGAGAAGAAACAGGTACTATATGATACGTAAGGATCTAAATAAAGTCAGGAGGGTGGCAGGCGGAGACAAAGAAGGAAGCACCAGGCATGCTGAGTGAGGATCTACTAGTGGAATTCCTTGAGGACTGGTCTTGGGCCTCCTGCATGTAATGTTTTGATGTTGACCTCGGGCACAAAAATCGGGAGTAATGATGAAATTGGATGATGGCAGAAACCTGAGAAGCACTGGAAATACAGAGGAGGGTTAGGCTATCACACAGAGAAAAATGGACTGTCTTGAGGGCTTCAATAACAGTAGAAATGAGATAAGATTTAATAATGCAGAGAGCAAGGTCATATTTGAAGTTTCTTTCTGGTCCTTTTCTCGTCAAGTAGATGTGTAACAGATACAGGTCTGCAGGCCTAGCTGTCTGAGGTATGGGAGTCAGCATAGTTCATTTTAAAGCAGAAACTGATTTTAATAAATTTAATAGTATGCTGCTGCCAAACTGCCATGACTTGGTTTGTAGCAGATTTTAGGACTGACTTTTGTCAGCAATGGTGTATCATCTTTTGGGTTGTGTGGCTTTATGCCTGTCCTCTTTATTTAATTACTCTTTTACAGTTATAAGCACCAAACACAATAGTAAAGGAAGATGGGAAAGCAAATTTTGTTCTTGGGACAGTATGTGCAAGAAACATGGCATAACTTTTAGGTTATGCTTTTATATACATAAAGTTTTTATATATATATATAAAAAAGCAAACTCTTTACCAATACTTCTCAAAAAGTGGTACAAAAATAGAGTATAAAATACAGCCTCACTTACAGCAGCAATTTCTAGAATGTAAAATCCAAGACAAGCTAACCCATGAAGTGGTGAGAAAGTGAGGTACAGTCCAGCTAAGCAAGGGAACTTTGGACAGAAAGCCTCTTGAATGACATAAGAAATAATTTAACTCTTCAATCAACATCTGTCATTAGCTTGTTCCTGCATATTTTGTAAGCTTTTCTGAGACTTGAATCATGTGGATAACTGTTCAGGTCTTCAGAGAATTTCCAGTGTTCCCTTTCCTTTACCTCTTTGTCGCTCGGGAACAGAAGAGACTTGGATATCAGATGTTAATGAGGCTACACTGAATGCCTTGGTGATTCTTTCTGTTGTCTGAAAGTCTGAGCGAGTTAAGAGCCTTCAGGGATTGTTTCCAGTTGTACACTGAATTTTGGAATTTGTTGCTGGCTGATACAAAAGCAGATCAGGAGGCAAAGAAACATGGCTTCTGCATTTGCCATCTTTGACATTGACAAAAAAAGAAAAAGGAGGTTCAACATCTCGACAATGGAAGAGGCGTACACTAAATGATATACAGAATAGAAACCTTACCTGGACTTTGGGCAATCCTTGCTATTTTCTCTGAAGTGTTTTAGAACAACAATATGCTATTATGGCAGGAGCACTAAGAAGAAATATGGAATGAGAGCTGAAGGGAAGCAGACCTGCACTGAATCAACTATAAAGTGACGTGCAGATGTTTCCAGTTTGCCAATGTTCATTAGAACTTGTGTATATTAAGATATGTAAGATACTGTGCACTTAGTACTGTCCAGGCAGAAACATCTAGGCAGAGCTTGATCTCGCTGACATTTCAGAAACAACTTTTTTTTATTAATGTTTTAGTGTGATGAATTTGGATATTCAATAAAACAAATTAGCATAATGGTTTGCATACAGGTTATGTAGGTTTTACACAAGGTGTCAGGTTATAAATGAAACTCATCTGCATCTAGCCAGGAAGCACTATGTTTGCATGTATAACCTGACTCTCACTACTGGTTCTCTAGCCCTTACTCTGTTACGCCACCGAGAGGGAGAATAGCTTGAAAAAGTAATGAACTATTTTCAGCTTGCATTTAGCAAAGGATAGGATTGAAAGGAAAAAGAAAATTAAGAGCAAGAGAAAAAATGAAGTCATCCGTCTGTTTTAAATGTTTGAATGCTATATAGTGGTTATTTGAGGTAGCAAGAGCTAATAGGAAGTCATTGTTACCAAAAGTCATAATGTTATGTATAGGACAGAAGATGGTGCTGGATTAGTGCTGGACTCTGGAACAGATTTACTACATACACTTGTTTTTTAAAGAAAAAAAAAAATCAAGATTAAGTCATACCAGCACTGGGTGCTGAAGTAAATAGGGAACTTGTAGACTAGTAGGATGGTTTTGGTACTCTACACTTTCCAGATAGATCAGACAGCAGAGACATGTACTTTATACATCCTGGAATCAGAAGATGCCTCTGAGAATGGAGTGGTAGTGGAGATCAGGAGTGCAGGTGTTGGCTGAAAACATACTGGAACAGCAGAAGTGGTTTCCACAGGCAGTGTGATAAGATTGTGACAAACTGATGGTTATTGTCATACAGACACAAAGTACGTGAAAGAATCTCCTTTGTTGGTGATTCCCACTGCTGTCCCAGAAAACTAAGCTAAATAATTCCTGTGTGTCATAAATGTGAAACTGTAAGTCTAAGGATGTTTCCAATACATCAGAGTTAAGTTAATGAGGTGGGGGAAGTGTTTGTTCAAAAATTTACCACCCTCATGCCTGGAAAAGTTCACTTAAGATCTATTGACAAACAAAAGGTAACTTAAATAACTTAAAGGTAACAAATTATTCACCAGCTTCACTAGCAGATGTGGTGCCTTTTTTCTCCCTCCATGGACTGAGCAAACAAATGCTGGACTCCATCACCGCTGATGAAACCTCTGAAGGAGAAGAATTGGGATGCAACAGTACAGCTTCTGAGGATGTTGGAGTCAGCTGTGTAGGAAGAGCAGTTAGGAATGGAGCTGTCTCAGGAGGGAATTGGACAGCAATGGAGGCTGTCTAGATAAACTTGTCCTTCATGCTGTGAGGCCAGGGTCAAGGCAAGCAGAGACAGGGTGCTGATCAGAGCAGAAGAGTGGTTTCAGGGTACCGGATGTAGTGGTATGGAGGTTGAAAAGTGTGCAGGTTACCATTTTTGAGGGATGATTAAATACAGAAGGCAGATGGTTATCAAGGCACTTTGCAATTTGCTGAAGGGTAACTGCAAACATCTTGAAATAGCAAGGGCTTCAAATAAACCCATGCTTTCTCTCCTGCTCAGGCAACCTTGTAAGTACGATTTGAAAATACAATTCTTCCACCTAAACTTTGTGTTTCACGGACTCCATTCATAGCAGCCTTGTTTCTTCCAGTCTGGAAAATACAGTACTCTGACTGGAGGGTTCGGAGGAAGAACATAAGGAATCAGTGTTTTGGGTATAAAGGAGTATAAACTTTTCCATTTTGACCAAATAATGCAGAGGCTGTTTGCTGTGAGAAACTCAGTCGTGCATATACTCGGCAACATTTTCTGTCTGTCCTCCATTTACTAGTGGGGGTGTTGCTACCTATTTTAAGCATGTATCTCTGTCTTTGTAAAAATCGGCGCTATTCTGACCAGTGTTAGCTTTTTCTATTTTTTCTAAATCACTCTAGCAAAACTCGAGTTTATGGCCTGAGTAAAATCTTAATGATACACAGAAAATATGTTCAAGTGATATGCCCCTGTAATCTTCATAAAGTCTATGCTATAAATGCCAAGAAATCGGGGTCACCTCAAATAATTTAGGTTAGGTTCTCTTTGAACTGTGTGGCTTGTTTTGGAGCCAATATCTTGCTTTTCCTACGAGCAAGGAAATCCCGCTGATGTCAGTACAATTCCAGGTGTGCATGCCAGGGTATTGGAGGTAAAACTTCTTGAACTAACTTGGATTGGAGAGTGCTATTTATCTTGCCTCTGCAGCTCCAGGACTCTGGAACTTGCCCTATTTTTTGGTTCACGATGTTTGGTGATCTTGCAGCGACACTGGGGAAGAAACTTGTCCAACAGGATTTTGGATGGGACTAACCATATATGCCACAGCAACAAAAGGGTGGTGGAGTGGCAGAAAGGAGCTTTTATTTTGTTTTTGTTTCCATAGGTGGCAAGTTGGTAGAATTCTTTGCAGAGCCATTATTTTAGATGCTGCTGGAATTCTGTTCAAATACTGTGAAAAGACTGCCTTGAAGATCTTTTTGTTGTTTTAAATAGGGGAGAACATGTATTTAGTTAAAGCACTGGACCTGTGCATAAAAAGGAAGGTAAGTGTCGTTATTCCTGCTTCACAGCTCAAAGAACTAAAGCGTAGGGAAGTGAGCCTGGCTTGCCCAAGATCATGCAGCACAGAGAATCTGGTGGAGGGGTAGAACCAGGAGCAGAATGCTGCTTTTTCACTCTGAAGCAACATCCAGTCCACTAGAGTGTAAGGCCTCGTAGCAATCCTGCTGTCACCAGGTTCATTTAAAAATATGAAAATTTCCATCCCTAAAGAGCTGCTCAACTAAAACTTTTTTTGAAAGGAAAACTTCGGGTTTACTTGGAATAGTATGAGCGAGACTATCCAGACTTGCTGCTACTAAATAAATGTATACTAGAGCACAGCTTGATTTTTTCCTTTTTTTTTTGTTTTGTTTTTTCCCCCTAAACTGAAATGTGCTGAAAAAGACTAAAGCCAGTAGTGAATTTACAGTCTGTTCTTCCAAAATATTTAATGTATGAAAAATCTGAGAGGAAAAGAGGGAAGGGTGATAACTGTACATGGGCTTCTTTTTTTCCCCTCTGTTGTAATTTCTGGAGTGATTTTGCATACTGTTTGACTGTAAATTCAAATGTAAAGTGAATTTACAGCATCGGTGTCAGCCATGATTATGGCTCTGGCACCCAGTGTTCTTAGTGATGATTTTTTCACCTGTTTGGATTTCTGAGGTTTAGCGTCCTTATGCTCTGCATCAACAGATTGCAGATGAGGAATTGGCTGTAGTCTTTTCCAGCAAAATCTGTAAAGATTGTTTCTTTTGTACGGTTTTTATTTTGGTAGAATGCTTATCTATTCAAAAGTTAAGGTTCCCATAGCAATGTTAACATGGCCACATTGCACATATGCAGCATTTTCAATAACTGTTAATTTATGCTCTGCTATATACCTTAAATGTGGCTGAATTACTGTTGCTGTGGGAACCTAAACTTTTGAGCCTCCTGACTTCTTTGCCTAGCTTAATGCCCAATTATAAAATTTTTCAGTGTAAAAATGGTGCTAGCATTGAACTCCCTTCTTGGTCTCTTGAGAGTCAGATATGTTAGAAAACAGTGGGCAAAGTTGAAAGAGATTCTGAATGTATTTTCAAGTAAAAGGTTTTAAATTTTACTTCTACCTAAGCTAGTTGCCCTAGAACAGATAGCTCAGTAGCTGCCCAGTCCAGGGTATGCCCCCAGTTCCTTCAGAAATTGGGTGTCGGTACAGCTGGTACATACCTCTACCAGTGTTTACCTCTGCAGGCAGGGCTTTTTGTGGTGTAGACTGGGACCATCCTTGGCAGCAATTTCTAACCATGTGAGTGTAGAAGAGAAGGCATTTAGTGGCATGGGTAGTGTTTTCATATTCTGTGATGAGGTACATCTACCAGTAGTAATACTTGTAGCATGCTCTGGAAATCCCTTGATGTGCTTGTGATTACCCTTATGAACTTCTGTATAGATGATTTAGGGGAACTATTAGCCATAGTTCTTGTAAGTGAATGCGGATTCTTCTTGAGGTTAAACAGTAGGGGTCTCCAGTTGTGTAACGAGATCTTCTGTAGTTCCTTCCATTAGCACTACGGTTTAAGGATTCACCTGTATGAGGAAAATTGATTGGCAGGACTGTTCTTTTCTAGCTATTAGGGTATAATTTAGCTGTTCCAGAATAACTCCCACATGTGGATGAAATATTCCAAAATAAAAATGATTTTATTCTATAACAATTATTTCACTTTGGAAATGGAGTAATTATCCCAGAATAAAATAATCACTCTACTTCCAGAGCAGAATAATTATTACAGAATCAGAGTTGCTTATTTTGGACTAGTGCATGAGCACTGAGGAGCTGTTATGGAGAAGTTATTCTACTTTACTTGCCCTCCCTAGTGTTCACAGGCAAGTGAATCCTACTGGTCATACCGTGCAGCTGGTGGCCTTGAAATTGTGTTGAGGAACATGTGTGCTGCAAATAAGGGTCTTCAGTCACATAACCAAAGGCTTCAGGTTAAAAAAAACATGTTAGCGTAGCAAGTCTTTGAGCTCTACGGGTATTTTTAGAGGTTGATTATTAGTATAGGTGATTCAGAAATAGTGAATTTAAATAACATGTCCATTACAAGCACAACACAAGGCTTCTTGGGTGTTTTTAATACTAAGAGGCTCTGCTGATGCAGGGCCAAAGGGTTGGAAACTGAAGCCATGCTCAGGTGAGAATGAAACCATGCCTGTAGGAGGTCAGTTAGGCAATGGAAGAGGCTACCAAGGGGAGCGGGAGGGGTTGCCCATTATTAGGGGCTTTCAAGATGTCTAGGAGCCTACCCCTGCCCTAGCTAAAGCAGGTCGTCCTTTCCAGGAGAGGAAGAGCGGCCAGGTCCTGCAGGGGCCACGGCAGGCGTCAGGCCAGAGGCGCTGGCCCAAGCTCAGCCAGGCATGTGCCTGGGGCGGGAGCAGGGAGTCTCGGGATGCCGACGTCTGAAGGAAACTTGACATATTTCCAGAGTCGGTGTGGTTCGCTGGTGACGACATACAATTGCTGTCACCTAGGAAATGAAACATGTTCCCATGGCAACCCCAAGGCTGCGTTATTACTCAGCTTCAAAATGTTGACAGTTGGAAAAAGGCCTCTTCAGATACCACCCCCTACCCCAAGGGTTCCCCCCCTTAATGAATGTGCTTTATTATTTAAGCTGAAACAGGGGAAAGGCAAATATTTAACTCAAGATGCTTTGTGGAAATAAACCTGCGGGGGGGGGGGGGGAAGCAGGATGTTTTACTCACTAAAAGATTCCACTGTCTCCTAAAATAGTTCCAGATCCCGTGAAGGTAATTTTAATGAAGTGTATGGCACTTCAGTTGGCTTAAATCATCAGACAGCTCCTGAAATTATTTTGCTGGATCTTCTTACATAGTTTGAATCACTCTGAAAGTCTCCAGCTGTAAACTGCAGTTTTGTTTTGTAACCATATAAATAACTGGGAAATTAAACCTTCATTTTATGGTAGTACAAATAGAGACACGCTTGCTATATGCTGCCTTCAGCATTTATCGTCCATGGTCTTTTTCTTTCATTTACCTGCCCAGATCTTCTCATCAGTCCTACTGGCAGCACCTGTGCATGCATAGACAACGTTTCTCAAAGCAATGGGTATGGACTTGTAGGGAGTAAATGTTGAAGTTAGTTATTTGTGGCAAAGAGGACTATGCTTCTTGCAGAGAAGCTCGCTGACAGCAATGAGGGTGTATGGCCCCAACACCTGCTGCTGGTTCTGTGGGGGTATGTCCCATACCTGTCTGACCTTAGTGTGGTTGCATGGACGGGAGTGATTTCATCGCAGTGGTTCTCAGCTTGTTCAAGTGTGTTTCTTTCTTTCTATCTCAAGTCTTGTCAGTGTTGACAGTGCCTCTGAAACTCATGTTTTCTGTGTGTCTTCATCAGGACTCCCTGCTGCTTTGTACTAAAGTCTTTGGTGAAAACATTAGGACCAACCTATGAGGAACATAATTTCTCTCCTATAGATGGTGGTGCTTTTCAGCACTACTAGCTAGCTATTTTTCCACCTTTTTAATACCTCCAGCAGTCATTTTCTTCCATTAATGAATTATTTCCTATGTGGCATTGTATCAAACACTTCCCAAGTAGACAAGAAGTAGCACTTCTGGGTTTTGCTTGGGTTTTTTGGGGAGTTTTGTGGGTTTTTTGTTTGTGGTTTGTTTTTTTTTTTTTCCCCTAGAAGATTAGTTTTAAAAGGACTGTCAAGTTAGATGAGCACAGTCTATCTGTAGCCTGTCCTTATTCTGTTTTCTTTTCAGCTCCATGTCTTCTTTTATCCTTTGTTTTGAGATCTGTTGTAAATCCTCATATGCAAGTAAAATTCCATGGTTCTTGGATCCTTCCTCCCCACTCCCCTTCTGAAATAAAGGTCCTATGTCTGCTGTTCTCCAGTTGATATCTCCTTGTGCCTGGCTTCATTAGGAAGATGCAGAGCTGAACCAGCAATTTTAGCCTTTGGATCTTTTGGAGTCCTAGCCTGGATACCTGTGCTCTAATCCCTGTGTGTACTGGCACATCTGTGAGTCCATTGAACTTTTGACTTGCTTGCAAAATTTGTTTCCATATCTTCATTCTCTTTAGTCATCCTGCTATCTTCATTATCATACTTACTGGTAACTCGGACAAAGCATTCACTTAGACTTCAGACCATACTTGTGTTAGTTTTTATACTGTGCCAACTGCAATGGCCTTCTTTCTCTGTCTTTATTCTCTTGTTTATACAGCAAAATAACCTCCCCCCTCTCCCCCCAACAAATAGCAAAGTATATCTTGGCTTGATTTTTGATAATTTTCACTTATCCTTTCCCTTCTTGATCTCTGGTATTAGGAAGATAGCATTCCTTGCCATCTCATCCTCTTTTCAATTACGTGGTAGGCCTTCCACTTATTCTTAGTATCCTCCTTCAGGTAGTTGTTCATCCACTAGATCTGATGCCCCTTAAAACAAGTCCTCCTAATTACTGAAAATATGATTTCAGTATTTATATCCTGGGTACCTCTTGGAGAAGTTCCAGACCTGCTCCACAGTCAAGTCTCTGACATCCTCAATCTACCTGATTTTACGAAGAGTTTAATAAAGCTGTCTGTTTCCTTGTAGAAATCTGTTGTGGACTTGCTTTCTTTGTATTTCCTGTTAATTTAAACAAGGGACCTCTTGTGATCCTTCTGTCCAAGGTCATATCCTACATCTAGATTTTCTATAATGTCCTTACTGCTCACCAAAATCAAATCTAAATTTGCTTTTGTTATTGCATTGAATAGCTGAAGAGGTCAGAGTAGCTGATTGTATCTGTCATCTTTAGCGCCATAATTGTATGAGAAAAAGTCTTATTATTGTTAATATTATTACTCCTTGCTAATGCTGTTGAATAAACCCTATCATTTTACTGTGAGATGTTGTATTTATTTCACTGTAAAATGCTGAAATTAAACTTCTGATGTAGTCTGCAAGAAAGCAATCTGGAATAGCTCATGATTTTCCATTTGGTGAAATTTTGTGTGCATATTGAAGTTTACATGTAGTGCCACTTCATTCTGGATCAACTAATAATCAGTAATGTAGAAACAAAAATAGATGGTGGTTCCTGTACACTGAGAAGCTGGTGTGGACTGTTGCAGTGTTTCACTGTCTGTGCCAAAACTACTGCTACCTTAAACGGGCATCAGGATTTCTCCCTTGATGTTTTACGTATGTTCTGAGGAAATGTTCATCTGGAAATGCTAAGGTATCTCAGTACCAACCTCACTGTTAACTGTGCTCGTAAGGTTGATATTGGCAGCACTCCCATCAGCTGCTGATTTGGAAGGTGCTGACTAACCTAACCACTGTCAGGTAATCTCTTGGCTGTGACCTCAAGACAATTGAGATGTTGTGAGGCTGTAGAGAGATGAAATGACAGGTTAGTCACAAGGCCCACTGGAAAGGATAAAACCTTCATGAAGAAGGTAGAAAATCTTGTCCCAGAACTTGGTTGTAGCCTAATGCTCAGAGATTATTTGAAATAGATGTTAGGTTTCTAACTACCTTGGGAGATGGTGAGTGCCAGTAGATCAGGACAAGCTTTTTCTGTTGGATGCTGATCAGAACTGCATGGCTCATAATGTAAGATGCAAGGTGTATTCCCCTTCTGTCAGGTACTTAAATGCAGATATCTGAGGTAATGTTAAAGATTCTAGGGGGGATATTTTTTTCCCTGGCATTCATTAAGTCCAATAAAGATTAAAATATTTGAATGGAAGTCAGATGTTTGAGGAGTGATTCAGGGAGCAAAGCACAGACATACATGTAACGTGGTTTTAGATTTCCTGTGGTACCTGAGACATTGGCAAAGATGTGGCAGATAAAATATGATGTGATGCAGGTTTTATGGGAGACCCACCCTCTTCTAGGACAGGAGCTGAAAGCTAGACTGTATACCTTATGACTTTGAGAATGCTCATGCATACCTAAGTTTAATTACTTCAGTTCCTCTCCAAATAGCTCTCTGGATTTTTGTGGTTTAACCCAGCAGGCAACTAAACACCACACAGCCGTTTGCTCAGTCTCCCCCTCCCCAGTGGGATGGGGGAGAGAATCGGAGGAAAAAAAAGAGTAAAATTTGTGGGTTGAGATAAAGACAGTTTAATAGGACACAAAAGGAAGGGAAAATAATAATAATAGTAATCAAAAGAAGAGATGCACAATGCAATTGCTCACCACCCAATGCCCAGCCCATCCCCAAGCAGCAATCACTGCCTCCCCCAGCCAACTCCCCCAGTTTCTATACTGAACATGGCACCATATGGTATGGAATAGCCCTGTGGCCAGTTTGGGTCAGCTGTCCTGGCTGTGCCCCCTCCCAGCTTCTTGTGCACCTGGCAGAGCATGGGAAGCTGAGAAGTCCTTGACTAGTGTAAGCCCTACTTGGCAGCAATTGAAACATCAGTGTGTTATCAACATTAGTCTCATACTAAATCAAAAACAGAGCACTATACCAGCTACTAAGAAGAAAATTAACTCTATCCCAGCTGAAACCAGGACAGGATCTAGGCTTTATCCTTTGGTGTCATTGCTCTGTTGGATGCTCATCTCCGAGTCCATTCACACAAATGACTACATGTGCAAAAGCTGTACTTGCAAGCTTCCTTTTTCTGTCATTTCCTCTCAAACAATAAGCTTTTCAGGTGCTATGAGAGCTGTGAGTCCTCGCTGTTCTGCCTGACAGTCCTTACTCTTCTTTCAAAGGCAGATCCTTCTCTAGAGCTCATCGGGGAAAAGGAGAGAGTGTGATAAGGACATTGATTCCTCTTTGCTGACCTTGACAGAAGGGAAAGGGATTAGCGATCTAATTTTTATTTTATTTTTGGAAGTTTCCTCAAGATAGAGAACCACTTCTTTTTTCACTTCAACTTCTTCCGTGGTCCCTCATGTTTTTCATGAGCTTCCCCCTCCCGACTCCCCAGGTCAACATCCTGTCTCTGGTTACTCTGTAAGGTATATCTCCCTAAGCCTTTGTAATCATTGGAGGGCAGAATGTCCTGCAAGCTTAGCAGACAGTGCTGTTTCTGACTAGTGAGTCATAGTTTGCAGACTGATCATGGTGAAGACCAATAAGATAATAGAGAACAGGGAGATTAAAGGAGGGGGGGGAAGGTTGCTGAGCAACAACATGACATAAGCATGGTTACAATCTATTTTTACAGCAAGAAGGTTGCAGAAGACTATAGAAAACACTTATTTTCCAGTTCCTTATTCATATCTGTGGGATGAGAGTGGCCCAAAGGGAAGAAATACTGTACTGACTTGGCTAGTAGCTGCGTCCTTATAATTGCCTCACTGTATGACCAGGAGTTGGCAGCAGATTAGGATAACAGTTATGTACAATGGTCATCCCACAGTTTGAGGGGAAAAAGCCACGGCTATAACACAAGTAGGTATAGGACAGAAGCACAACTGCCAGTAACATCTGGAAGTCACTTTTCCCACATGCATCAGATGTATGAAACGTTCTTATTTTTTAAGAAGTCCAAAATATGTTAGCATAGATTTTCTATAGCCAGCCAAGATGTCTGCCACGTAAATTGTTCTGTGCTTGAGACAAGGGCATGAGCATTTTTACCAACTTTTCACATACCTTCCTGATCCCCTAGGAACAATTGTGCCTCCCCCTGATTTTATGTCTGGAATGGGCTAATTGTAATCATGCAGGTTGTCACCCTTTTCTATGGAGATATTCAACAGCAGTCAGGAGGGGGAGTCAAGTCTCGCTATTGCAGTGCAAAGACCACACGTTTCATTAGCTGGAGTCCTGAAATCAAAGCAAGCCATGCCAGTTATGTTTTCTTTAAAGGAGGTTGGTTGATCATTTTGGTAAGAGGTGCACTGCAGACAATTGGTATCGCCTACAACTTCAAAATATTGATGATTCGCCGACTATACTAGCATGTCTCTTGATTAGTCTAGCATGGGACAGAGAAGCAAAGTGGTAAAAAAGCGGAAAAATTTATGAGCAGAAGCAGATGTGGTATGAATTAAAAATAAATACTTCATCTCAATTTTATAGTAAAATTTTAAAACTGCTTGAAGGCTTAGAATAAGTTTGTACAGTGGCAGCATCCCTTTATAAAGCCTTTCATCACTAGAAAGTTTATGAACAAGTTCCTATGAAACTACTTCATAATTTTCAGTTAAAGGTGGCTGTACAAAAATTACAATAAATCCTTATCGTGTCCCATTCTAAAAATGTTTTTGTTGGCTTGTGAGGTTTTCTGTATGGTTTCTTATTCTTTAATTTAATAATAATGATAAATATAGACTTTCAAATCCTGGTTTTTGAAGTCTGCAGCTCACATTAAAAGTTGAAAAAGCCACTATTGGATTATTTGGTGCTTTTTCCATATACTTTGTTCTCTTTTTTTTCTTGTCTTCTATTTGAGCTCCTCATTACCGAGAAGGCTTTTTAAAAAAATGGTGAGTCACCAATTGTGAACTCTATGCAAGATATATGCACAATTTACTTAATTTTTAAATAACCAACGTCTTTTAGTTTGCCCGTGGCAAGAGCCCTCAATCAAATGAACCCATCTACATAAAACATTTTACATAAATTTTTAATGTACCTGAAACAGGAAGAGTATTTTTCTCTTGAGATGAATTTTGAATGTTTTTTTTTCCTCTGCTTTAGTTTTTATGGATGCCTTTTCAATATTAATACATTTAAGCAATACAGTCCTTCTCAGTTACGATTTACTGTCATTCCACGCAAATTTGTTTCCCATCTCAATTTTGCTGATTATTATTTACTTTGGATCAAGCAAAACACCCTGTTAATTCCAGAGTTACTTTTGTAATGGCATCCCATATCACTTATTTCCCTTAAACAATAATTTTTTTAGTGCCTTTGAGCTGCTATGGTGTGGATTCACACATTGCTCTGTTTATGTGCCTGAGGACGTGTGTCTTTGCTTATGCATTTGGGAACCTGGATTACAGTTCAGGGACTAGTCCTTTTGTTTCAAGTAACAATAATATATATAAATCAATTATACTCTTGTTTTGTCTCTTGCTCAGCTGTTTTCTTTATATTCTAACATTTGCTGCCATCCTGTGGTACACAGAGAGAGGCACACATACACAAACAAATGGTGGTAGAGTAACATAAAAGGAGAATGTTTAAGCATACAGGATGAAGGAAGCTATAGAGGTGTTGAGAAAACACAGGCACGCAGTCTTCACTTGTTGCTAGTTTGAGCGGTGTAGTGTGCATCTCTTTCTCACAGATACCAGAAGGAAGGCTTATGTGTTACTGCAAGAATGGAGAAAAGTTTTATGTAGCTCCACTGAAGGTGCGAAGGAAATCTGAGGTTTAGCTTTGTTTAAACTGGGTATTCTTCTTTAAAAAAAAAAAAAAAAAAATCCTCAAACACCTTCCCTCCTTACTGCTTAGCTATTACAGTGATAAATGCTTTAAGAGCTGTCAAGTGCCAGACACTTGAAAAAAATGTTCACAGTGCTACAAAGAAGGGAGCTTCATGCAAACGCTGCTGAGCAGGAAAGCCAGGCTCTTATACTGGTTTGTTCTGCAATGATGAGGCAAACCTAGGGTCAGTTTTTGTGACAAACTGAGAAAGAAGGTAATAATACTTTAGATTAGCCAGTATCTTACTGGCTTGTGTACTTGCATTGATCATGTAAGATCCAACAGATATGTCAGACACTCACCTGGATCTTTCCTGTCATGTAGGATTGTTACCTTTGAGAGGCAGATGGGTACTCTAAGCAAGATAGAGGATAGAAATGTTTCCATGTTGCTTGTAACTTTAGTTCAGCCAGAATCTTCCTGATGAATGGTTTGCATCTTTCTTGCAGAGGGCTTTGGTTTCTGATGACAGACCTTTTAAAATAAAAACTCAGATCAGTTATAAAAGTACTGTCTATATTCCTTTATAATAATGTTTCACAGCTGTATGTAGCACTTACTATCTGAAGTATAATGAAGGAAAACAGTGGAGGGTGGCTCTTCCTTTTCCATCTTTGCTCACCTGTTCCCTCTCTGCACTTTCTGAGGGTCCAGCCTTCAGCCTGATAGCTGGGACCAGCCTGGACAGGGCTTCCAGAGGTTTCTTGAGAGATCAGAGGACGACTTCTTGACTCCTGGGTCATCTCATGACCCAATCAGCATTTCCCCATCCTGTAAAGCATTTTGGTGTTAATAAACGATGGATTAATATGGACTCACACTGAATGATTTTATAGGTATATGAAAAGTGAGATCAAAGATTTCTGGAGGTGGACAAGAAACCCAAATCCACAAATAGTACTGTTCTTATTTTAGGTGTTGAAGTAGGCAGTCTGTGCCATTTCTGAGGCAGCCATACTCGGTTGTGTACAGGAAAGCGAAATCTTGTAGAACTGGATCTACAAATATGGGGAAACAGGGTGAAGTTTGAGTCTAGAACTGTTTGGCCCTACCTCCCAAGTTTCTGTTACTTGCCATTGGTGTTTTCTGCTAAGATTTGTTCCCCTTATTCCTTTTGGCAAGTCAGGTTTTTTTCTTACTGCTCTTTCCTTGCCTTTTCAAGGAGCAAGACATTGTGAAGTTTTCTGGCAAAGTAGGAGGCATTCAGATTTCCCCTTCTCCACCAAAACAAGATGACTGAACATGTAGTTGTTGTTATTCTCTAGTGAGTGCTGTTCAAAGTACTTGTCGCTTCTGAGCATACTGCCAAATTGGCTGGCATGACTGGAAAAAGTTTGGTCTTTCCAGTCTTGGTGAAAAGGGTGGAGAACAAAACCTTTATTAGTTCTAGTAAAGACTTGGTGAGGCTGTAAATGTTAACAGTCCCTCAGAAGACCCAAGACAGTGGAGCAGTGAGCCAGCTCCCTACACAGAGATAAGATGGGAAAGAGCATTCCACGAGCAAATCCTCCTGGAAGCCATTTCCAAACATATTAAGGATAAGAAGGTGATCAGGAGTAGTTAGCATGGATTTATGAAGGGGAAATCATACTTGACCAGCTGGATAACTTTCTATGATGAAATGACTGACTCAGTGGATGTAGGGAGAGTAGTGGGTGATGCTTATCTTGATTTTGGCAAGACTTTTGAAATTGTCTCTTATAATATCGTCATTGACAAGCTAATGAAGTACAGGCTAGACAAGTAGACAGTGAGGTGGACTGAAAACTGGCTGAACTGCTGAGCTGGAAGGGTTGTGACCAGTGACATGAAGGACAGCTGGAGTCCAGTCAGTTGGTGCTCCCCAGGGATTGACACCGGGGCAAATACTATTTAACATCTTGTTGTGACCCCCCTCCTTGGGCTATCCTCGGTAGGATGAGTCAGGTTTCTGAAATCCCCCTGGGGCAAATTAAGGTGAAGTGACACCAAACGATCTGTGACTGGCTTCTTTATGTAATTTTTTATGTAATTCTTTAATAGGTGATTTTGGGTAATTTGAGAAAATGTTTGTTTTTACTGCAATGCTGTTAATCTATGCCTTACTGGAGATACAAATGAGTAAAACAAAAGGGGGGGTGGGGGAGATCACCAGTCCCGGTTCCATGGTTTGTCCAGCCAACTGGGGGGTGTGTCCATCTTCAATGTTCTTTTTTTTTTTTTCTTCCTCCTTCCCCCTTTTCTCCTCTTCTTAGGATGGCTTGTGGCTTTCAACCCTTGCTTAGACACACCTTTCCCGCTTCCTATGATAAATAGCACGCATGCTCAGTCTGGTCATCTTTTGAGTTGGTGGTCACGATCTCCCCCTGCCCGGGTGAGATCCTTTTGGCTAAGGGTTCATGGCTTACCTTGCAGACTGCCCTCTCAGTCCCTTTATCTGCAGTGTGTTTGAGATATATCTTGGAAAGGTGCTGGGTGCCTTCACTCCCTGCTCCTTTATCGAGTCTTGTCCTGTTATCTGCATTCCTCGGGACAAATAGTTCTTTGTGTCAGGGGTTACAAGTTAATTTTGGTGTCAGATCTTTCATCTGGTCTCCTACACGTGAAGCTGGATGATGGGACAGCATGTATCCTCAACAAATTTGCAGATGATACAAAACTTACAGAACTGAAAGGAGTGGTTGATGCACCAGGTGGTTGTGCTGTATTTCAGACATGCTGGAGAAGTGGGCCGACAGGACGCTCATGAAGCTGAACAAAGGCAAATGTAAAGGTTCTGAGCCAGGGGAGAAAGATCCCCATGCACCAGTACATGCTGGGAGCTGACTGGTGAGAAAATAACTGCAGAGATTGACCTGTGTTTTCTGGTGAACAACAAGTTAGAGACAAGTGAGCAAGGAACCCTTGCAGCAAGGAAGGCCAAAAGCATCCTGGTCTGCATGAGGGAGAGCATTGCCAACAGGCTGGGGGAGGTGATCCTTCTTCTCTACTCAGCACTGGTGAGATGCATCTGGAGTACCAGGTCCAGTTCTGGGCTTGCCTCAGAGAGGCAAGAGATGGGGACATACTGGGGTGAGTCCAGTGAAAGGCCATGAAGGTGATTAAGGGCTTGGGGCATTTGATGTCTGAGGAGAGGCTGAGAGAGCTTGGACTGTTCAGCCTACGGAAGAGAGGACTCAGGGGCACCTGATCAATGTTTATACATACATGATGAGGGGAAGTAAAGGAGTAAAGAGTCAGATTCTTCTCAGCAGTGCCCACCGATAGGATGAGAGGCAATGGACACAAACTGAAACACAGTAACTACTGTTTAAACATAAGAAAAAATTTTAAATTTAAAAGGGTGATTGATCAGTGGCACAAGTTACCAAGAGAGGTTGTGGAGTCTCCATCCCTGGAGATATTAAAAACCTAACTAACATGGCCCTGAGCAACCTGTTGTAGCTGACCCTGCTTGAGCAGAAGGGGTTGGACCAGATATCTCCAGAGATCCCTTCCCACCATCCTGAGATTCTGTGACTCCTGAGCTGAGCGACTGGCAAATGCTGGTAGAAGCACTTTCTCTGGGCTTGGGTGGGGTAGAACCAAAACCAAACCAAACAAAACCCAAGGAGAGGGAGGGATTTTATGTTGCGAAAAGTACTAGATATAGGGCTATTAAGAAACAAACTCTCGTTTGATGGGAGAATTTGCTTTAAACAGTATTTGTTCATCCTTAAGCATGTTTTGTTTTTTCTGCTTGCTGCAGGCTTTTTCTGCCACGTTAGTAAAGCAGAACCCACAGATCTCCCTCAGATCAGCAGCTCGGAGGGCTTCATGAGTTTGGTAGCAAGGGGATGCATAAAATGTAAGTGTGAAGCATGTTAGTATGTCCTGCCACTTGTTCAAGGGTGACCTTTTTTTTTTTTTTTTTTTTTTTTTTTTTTTTTTTGGTGAGCAGGGGGNTTTTTTTTTTTTTTGGCAGAACTGGGACAGGCTGAAAGTGGGAAAGGCCACCTGTGGTCTGTGTTCAGGGAATGTGTGGAAAAGACAGAGGATCCCTGGAATGGGGCCTGGAGTGTTTATTGTCAGGGCCCTGGGGGCACCACCAGGCCTGACTGACCCTGCCTGGCCCCCAACCCATGTCAGCCCCTGCCCCACAGCAGGGCTGGTCTCCAGCTTCCCACAGCCCTGCCCTGCCTGGCCATGGGTCCACCCAGCCTGGCCCAACCATGGGCCCATGATGGTCCCGGCCTGTCCCCATCCCCAGAGAGGTGTCCGGGGCTGTCCCCATGCCCCCAGGAGCCCTGCTCCTGGCTGGGGCATGGGATGGGCCCTAGCTGCCAGGCCTTGCCCTGGTGGATCCCCATAGGTCCCCCCCTGGTAATTGTTCTGCCACCTCTCTAGAGATGTTCTGAGGCTGTTTGTCAGTGTTATGTTCATTTAAAGTTAATGCCTCTCCTGGGTTTCTCTGGGACCTAGCTCCCAGCCAGAGCCCCTGGAGGCAGGTGAAAACCAGCACCCTTTGTCACAGTGGAGTCCTTGGGCGAAAACTTCTAAACTTTGCCTACGTTTCACTGACTTTTGTGCTGGAGTCAAATTAGAAAATGTAATGTGGGTACCTTGAGAACTTTATTCCTTTTATTTCTGTGACAGAGCCTTGCTATTAAAATAGCATAATAGATGCACTAGGTTGTGCATTAGGAGGAAAAACAATGGAAAACTAACTTCTGAAAGCCTATAGATAGTGCACTAAATGGTGACTTTTTTTTCTTGCTAACTTGGGTATCTTGTCATATGTTAATTAAATGCCTGGAAAAATCTTTAGGAGATAATAAGAAGATAATAGTGCATAGATTTAATGTAAATTGGAAGCATTACGCCGTATCTCTTCTTCTGTCTTACTTTTAAAGCTCGGTAAGAATTCTTTGCTCAAACAATTGATCTTAATGTACTAAAAAGTAAGACAATTTAAAAGTAAATTAGAGAGTTGAACAGCAAGCTTTCAGAATTCAAGTGATTTGGTCTGTCTTCATCATTTGAACTCCCCATTTCCCGCTTGTTTATGTATCATTTCAGGGGTTATATAGAGGTTATCCTTGTCCTAGCTCCTCTTTTCCCACTGGGAAAAATCAGATTTCTGATGTATTTCTTTGTTCCTTCTTCCTCCCTCTTTTTCCTTTCACTCTTGTAAGTCTGCTTCCTGTGTTTTTGATCATGGGTGTGCAACTATAGTCTGTGCATTCATGCAAGGGCGTTGGGAAAACGTCTGCCATGGCCATAATGAACTGAGTTCTGCTACTCTTGGCGCAGAAGATGGGAGAGGGACGTGGCTTCTGATTATCCTCATGACTGCACTGACTGGCATTTGTCATTGTAAACACTGGTGCTCGCATTCCAGCAGGGCTTGATCCTGTGAACCACACAAAGGAACCTCATCGTTCATCTTTGTCCTCCCCAACACTAATTGAAGAGAGCGCCCTGTGCTCTGAGGAAGAAGCCTAGGCAAAGCTGTGTTGTCCTGTCACTATCTTGCTATCTTGTAAGACTGGATAGTTGCTTATGTTAGATCCAGATAACAAAGAGATGTTTGGAGTGCGTGCACAGTCTGGTCAATATATTCATCATGTATGTTCCTGAACACCTTGATGCTCTTGTTATTTTAACATCTGGTGTGGTCCACTGAAATACTTCAGCAGAGGAGTACATTTCTCAAAACACAGGGAAAATAAGAGTTTCTTCTACTTGCTTTCTGATGTCACTTAACTTCTTTCTTTCCCTGTCTTCCTCCTTCCCTCCCTCTCCCTGGAGAGGGAGACTTGACGCTGTGTTCTGCGTTGAGACCAGTTTACCCATCTATTCAAAGCATTATGTTTGAGAAGACAGTCCTGGCTTTCAACTCTAGCTGCAGGTGTCCTCAGTTGGAAGGAACCCTGCTAATGGCCTCCAGGATGCTTCTTTCTAGGTAGTGATTCATGCAGCCTATGGAAATGGACCACATGAAATCTGAAACAATTTCCACAGCAGTTCAAAGTGCTGTCATTTACTGTCTCAAAAGCAAAGAAGTTATTTGCATGATGTCTAGTAAATGTTGCAGCTTGGATCAGAAAACAGGAATCCCCCTTTTCCTGTGTTATAGGACAGTTGTTTTCCACAACAGTTTCTTCTGATAAATTTTTCTGGTTTTGCCTGGTATTGGCTTAAAAGTGAAGATAAATTGATGCTCTCTTCAGTTTGGAAGATAGTGTTTACAGGAGCTGCTTTATTCTGCACCACAGCAGTGGTGACTGCAGCCAAAGAAAGACTTCAACTCGTATCAGATTTTCTCACTCACCTGCAAATGTGTCCAAAAGAGTTGGTGAAGACTTGTCTGAGAATTTGGGGTTGTGGCTTCCAGGTATGTGCAGCTCAGCAAGGGAGGCTTGTACGCCTTAAAGGCTTACAAGAAAGCCATACAAATAGCTATTAATTATGGCCTATATGTTCCCTTTATGATCAAGATGTTATTTTGGTGGAGACACCAGTTTCTGTAAGACAGCGCCCTTCTCTGCACTGCTATCAGTGGTTTTGATGACACTCTACACCAGGAAGAGACTCCATGTAAGCAGTTAAAAGTGTAAGTCATGTACATTTTTCAAGACTACTTTGGGAGCTAAGAACACTTTGTTTTGGCATGCAGAGGTTTCTCATTTCTAAAATACCTAACCATTAAAATAAGAAATGAGTGTTTTCTTAAATTCTTCAGGGGCAACATTGATCTCTTCTTTTCCAGCTCGGTCATCAGGCATACTATGATACTTCAGACAGCCTGAGCTCCTCCAGTGCTCATACCTGGCAACTCAGCTTGCCAGTCTCCAGTTCAGGACATTGTTATATGCAAGAGTAACTGTTTTCTCTTTAAAAAAACAAAAAAGACTGAAAGCATATATTTATTCTTCCTTTCCTGGCTTCTACATGATGCTGTCATAAGATTAATGGTCCCGCTTTTTGAACCGCGAGTTTGTGTTACGAGTTTCATAACTTTTAAGCCAAACAGTCTTTATGTTAGAAATTGTAGCAGACAAAAGGTAAGTGAGAGGGACAGCACCCCTATCTGAGGGATTTTATAAAGATGAATTGCTTTTTTGGATCTTCCTTGCTGCTTTTTACCTCATTGATAGAAAAAGATTATAGCTGAGATTATGTATCTATGTAGCATTTTTCCTTAAAAACATGAACAAAAAAAGGGGCAAAGGTAAATGTCACGATTTTGTTCTTCAGGAAATTCTGTTTCTACCTGGGTTAATTTAGCTATTTAAATATGTCTCTCCCATTGTTTTTCATTTGTGGGAACAACGTGAAAGGTCAGTTCATTGCAACACAGGTCTTCAGCGTACTAAAGATCCCATAATAAAGATATGTGGGAATACTTTAAAAAAAAAAAATAAATTACCCATTTTTACTGAATGGGTTATTAGAATTATATGATTCTTTTGGCTGGCTTAGGCTACAATGTGTTCAGATCTTCAGCATGTCTCTTGTGGTACAGTGAATCAGCAGCAGTGGTGTTTATGCAGAAGAAAAATAATCAAAGTAGCAGAAACTGAAGGGGTGACTTCTGTGACTGGTTCATGAAGAGGTGTTGCCCCTCTGTGTTCTGTGACCATGCAATCTATAGCTAAACAGGCAGCCAAGTTCTGCATCCTGTCTTGGAGAGATAAACAGCTAGGGTCTCTTTATGTCTCTTTTGAAGATACAGACACTTGGGATATAGACGTGATTCTTGGTGGATTCTGCTGGTTTGAGGAATCTAAGCATGTGTATCGCCAGTGGATAATATATGGGCAATTCACCTAAAGAACAGGAGCAGCTGTAAGAAAAGTGGTGACTTCTCCCTGGTGCCAGTAAATTTCTGTTTTGGCTAGCAGGTTGATCCTGAGCAGTACTGAAAGACTTTTGCAATGTGTTCTTTTTTGAAAATGTGTTTAATAGATATGAAGAGTTTTATGAGCTGTCTTTTGCCACAAGGGACATGATTTTTATATCTATTTTTGGAAGTGTACATACAGGCCTGATTTGAAGTTATTGCAGAATGAGTTTTCTTTCATTCCTCTTAATAGCAGGGTCTTCAAAATCCATGGAAACATCTTTTTAAACTTCTTAATTTGTAACCTCACATCAACAATTATACTTAAATACACTCACGTTGCGTGTATTCACATCAG
This sequence comes from Scopus umbretta, assembly GCA_013400535.1. Classification (NCBI taxonomy): domain Eukaryota; kingdom Metazoa; phylum Chordata; class Aves; order Pelecaniformes; family Scopidae; genus Scopus; species Scopus umbretta. Next base: position 51,264 of record VZTL01019537.1, on the reverse strand, counting down.
AAGCTTTAAATGACAAAACCAGTGGAAAGAACTTCAAACTTATGAAATATTCGTGTGTATGTGAATGTCAGAGGGAATATTATTTGTTTTTATGCTGATAGCCTCTCAGGGCCCTATATGGGATTAGGATGCAGTTGTGCTGGTGGTTTTGGAACCGTGAAAGTCATCCATTGTGTAACTGTGCAATGGGTTTTTATATAGCTTGAAAAATACTAAGCTAAAAAAAGTGCAAGCGTTCCCAGTATATTCAAAGCATTACTTTCAAATAAGGGATATTCACATCTTTGTTTTTCCCATCTTCTTATTTTACTGTTTTACTACTTTCTTGGAGTGGAATCAATCTGTGGGGCTATGTTAAATCAGTTTCCCATAAGTGACTGCCATTCAAAATGCATAGGTAGAAATGGCAGCGAAGTCTGAGCAGATGATGAGCAGTATCAATTGACATATTATCCTATAACCAAAGAAGGGAGGTGAAGCTAGCTAGTTGGGTAAACTATTGTTTCCTAAGAGTTCACTAGGGGTTTCCTTACTTTCTCCCCTTTCTCCTCTCTCTTTGGAAGGAGGCTTTTATTTTCTAAACTGGGAGAAGGGAGCAGAGGGAGTACTTCACCTTCCTGTCTTTCACTTCTAATTCAGCACATGAGATAATAATTTACATGCACTGTATCCCACAAGCGTCGTGTACAAATAAACGTATTAGCTGTATTTAGTCACCCTCTCCTAAATGAGGTATGCAAACTTATGTGACGGTGACTTCAGCACAGGATTTTCCCTGCTCGTCTTTAGTTCTTTCCAAAAGTAGTATGGGTATGTACAAACCCCTTTATGAACCTTTGGGCTGAAAGGTGCAGCAGCTTCTTTAGTTGAGAGTACTATTTGCGTCAGCATTGAAATTGGAGCCTAACAATGTTCATTTTGCTACTTCCTGCTGTTTTTAACCGTTCTGTTTGCACAGAAACCCTTCCAGACTTCTTAACAGTGCTGTGAATTTCTCCAGAGGGAATATAGCAATTATGTTGTGGTCACTTATTTAGTGGTTTGGTTGTTTTTGCTTCCTGGACTCTTGTCCTGTGCATTACTTGGGAATTGGTCAAGGGTACGTTCTCTCCTCAGATTAGATTAACAAATTACTTTTCTAAGAAAAAGTCATTTGGAGTATTAAAGGATTTGTTTGCCAAACTATAGCTGGATAGGCTGGTACATGCAATTTATTTTGAGGTTATTTTGCTGCTGCGGTTGTTCTAGGAAGTTTCGTTCCTTTTCTGACTTTTCTCAGCATCTAAACGAGCCTTACCAAATGGCTGGTTATCCCAAACGCAAAGACTTTCAGGTTAAGAAAAGCTCTTTCTGAAGGACCTTTACTTCTGTTGTGGAGCTCATATTTCAGTAGTAGTTCTTCTGCGTTCACCTATCATCTGAGCTGAAAGGAGCACCAGGTGTGCTGCTGGACGTTAAGACAACCAGCTTGTTTCTAGCAGAGGAGACAGTCTTCAAAGAGCTGGAGGCCTGCCAGCAAGGTGCTCCAAGCCTTCAGATTTTGCCCCAAAATTGTGCGCTCATCGTTTCTTCTTCAGCCGCCTAATTCTGCGCTACGTCCTGTCTTGTCTGGCTAGAATGGGGCCACACGCACAAACATTTTGCTGAATGGTCATCGCCTTCCCCCAACCGTTATTTTGAGAGTGTGAGTATATTCAAGGATGAACCATTGCCTAACACTGGGGCTGGTAAAGGTGACCATGGAGAGGGATGAAGTGTGTCCAGATAAGAGAAACGTAGTTTTCATGGAAGCTTGGGGGAAAAGATTTGAGTATTGGGGGAAAGATGAGAGAGACAGATCAGTGCATCAAAGATCTGGACAGATTCTGCCACTCTGACTGTCATGTCAGCCACATTCAGACAATGCTGCATCAGTTGCCAATCATGTCATACCAGGAAGTTATTTCGGATCATAAGGATAGAAACCTAACGTGGAGCTATACTGAACTACACAAGCTAAGATTCTCATTTAATGGGGAATCAGTATAAGGCTCACATTCTGCAATACAAAGACAGATTCCCTGGCAGGTCTCCTGGCTCTGGGAGAGTGAATTATATAGGTGGACCTGAGTGCTGTAATTTTTTCTCTCTGTAGGCTGCTCATTCTTTTTTGTATTGTAGAGTAACCACTGCAGTGATGGCTGCATAAATATTCTTCACACTTTATTCTTGTTTACTTCAATGCCTCAGGGAAGAATTTTATTGAAAAACTTGAAAAAAATAACTTGGGCATCTGTAGAATACAGAAAATGTGTGTACATGTGTGGCGGACTAATAATTTACTAAATATTTATGTGTGCTTCTCTGAGCAGTTCAAAAGCTGAAGGGACAAGGAAGATGTAGTCCGTGGTTTATGGGGGGTTCATTTTGGGTTTTTTGTTTGGGGTTTTTTTGGTTGTTTTTTTTTTGTTTGTTTGTTTTTTTGTGGAAATAGGCCTTTTGGAGAAGTCTCCATGTGTTTTGGAGATCTCTTGTCCTGTTCAAGTATGAAATAAAAACAACTATCACACTTATTTCTATAGATCCCTTTGGAATTGAGAGGTTTCACAGTTAGAGGCTGTGTGACTCTCTTAAATGAATAGTGGAAAAAAATACTGGTTCTGAGGTGAAACTCAATAAAATGTGTAGGACTCCTTTTGTTTACTTCAGTGACCTGTGGACTGGAAACATGATGAAGATATACAATGCAGTGAGGTAAAGTTTCACAGGAGTCCTGTGGTCTTTATGGCATGTCCTACTATGTTAGCAATGAAAGGCAAAGGCTTCTTATTTGCATGCACTAATTTGCCAGCAAAATAGAAGCCGTACAGCTATTTAGGCATATTTAAGGAGAATCTGCCTGGAAATCTGTTAAGGTGGTGTGTGGGATGTACCGCTGTTACTTGGGAAAACAGTTACAGTTGTTAAATGCCTTTGTTGTTCACTGGTTACTATATCCTTTAGGCTTCTGGGTAATTCCAGTAGACCATAGCTCTGTTGCCCACCTATCTGCCAGCTGATAATACTGCAGAGCAAACTCCTGGGGGCCCTCCGGACTCAGGCTTTGTAACCCTTCTTTTTGTACCTTTTTTCTACCCTTTTTTGGTACCCTTCTTTTGTAACCCTTTGGGAGCTGGTAGAGCAGAGGCTACTGCTCTTTCTGCCTTTCACCATGGACCCTCATTAAGAGACCGCGCTCTTTTTTTTTCTTTCCCCAGTGCTGGACTCAGCTGCTGTGGTACAGTTTTAGTTTAAGATTTTAGTTTGTCACTTGAAAGAGTAGAATAGGCATGCAAAAGTCTATTGGAGAGCTTGGAAATAACAATGCCAGCCAACCATCTTTAAGCTTTTAGTGCACAGTAATCCTGTTCTGTGTGTCGTTGGAGGGTCACAGTCCTGAGTTGATGCCATGGTGTGGCCCACATAAAACTGAATGCTGAGGAGGAGAGGATTAGCCTTGGATCTCTGTATCCGTTGAAAGGGGGGAGTTGGGGATGGAGAAGAATCAAGTGGGAGGGAGTAGTCGAGAGATCTACAAAATGCAACACCAATTTTATTGCTGTGACTGAGAGACTTCCCTGGAACACTACCCATGTAGGTGTAACCAAACTTTAGAGCTGACCTAATTAATTCTATTTTTATTTTATTTTTGTATCTGTAGGGACAGACTAATAATCAAGATGAAACCTGTGAGGAAAGCTAATACAAAAAAATTATTTTTCTTTACGTTTTTCCTTTACTGATGACTTTTAGTCTTGTTTGCTAGCATAACTAACTTTTCACCATACCTTTGCTTGCTTGTTGTTTGTTGATAGGCTAAATTGCATCTCTTTCAGTGGTGCTTTTGCTGAACCTCATTAGTTTGCAACCTAGCTTGTGCGTCATATACTCTGCAATCAGCTGGCGAGAGAATGGTGCCCATTCTCCATCTCCACTGTTGTGTTTCTGCCTGCTGACTGTGTGCTCTTCTCCCTGCCTTCCTGTGGGCACAGCACCAGAAAGCACAACTTGCCAAGACGCTCAGTGCGAACTCTGTGTTCCTCTATTCCACAAAAGAGTTTGAACTGAGGTTGGCTTCGCCGCTGGCTGTCATCATTAGCAGCTGTGTCCTGCTTTGAAAGTCTAGTTTGTGGACGCACGGACTTTGGCTGCTGAGAAATTATTCAGTGGGGGCAGTCCCGTTAGAAGTCACCTGGTGATGCCTATCTGAGGGAGAGACCTGTGCGCTAGCTCTGAGTAACAGTGATGCAGGCATAGAAGGATCCAGAGATAGTTAAGCTTAGTTTCTTAAGGAAATGGAGCTGCAAAGTCTCTGGATCTCCCTCCCTCTGCCCTTTCCCCTTCCCTCTTCTCCCCTTGACTTTTGGACTCTTAGGCTAAATTTAGCCAACGTTTAAAAAGGGATAAAAATTTAAAATAGAGTTAGTTTTGTTAGTTTCCGCTGCAAAGCTGGTGGAAGAGAAAGGCCCAAATTAGTTCCCTGGTGGCGGGAAAAACTAGGCAAACTTCAACCATGAGGTATTGTATTCGAGAGCATCCAGGTGGCCAGTCCTCCCGTGTTCAGACCGGTCAGTCAACGTGTACCTGACTCTAGAGAAACCACAACATGTATCATCTCTTACACATAAGATATTGGGGGCGTTGGTTTTACTGTGGGAGTGAGGAAGGTTTAAAGGATGAAGGACACAAGTTGACAGAAAATTAATCTTCCCTAGTTCATGGGACAATTTTTGCAGTTAGATATGAGAAAAAGATCTTATCTTGTATAGAAAACCGCTGTATATTAGCAAATATAATTTACCCCCTGGAGTAATGCAGCTTATCTGCTTTTGCCTCCATGGCATGAACCCTCTGTGGATATTATCCGTTCCGTGTTGCTCTGCCAGAGTAGGAGCAGCTAGCCTGCAGGCTCCTTGGCTGTGACAGTTTGCAGATGGAGTTCTGTGGGAAGCATTTTCTATATTTCTCGTATAAGAGTAGAGAGGAGATTGGACAATTTTATATTTCGTTTCAGAGCCCATACTACAGCTTTTCTGTGTGCCAGTGCAACTAATAACAGACTGTCTTGTTTTCTTACATTTCTTAAGTTTCATATTTTTTGTAATAAACGTGTGATTAAGGAACTGTACGATATACTGCCTTTTCCAGAATCTTCCTGGAACAGATTTAGTTTGAAGTGTTACAGAAACAACTTCTGTCCAAACATAGCCAGAATGATGGTGGATATGGAAAATCTCATGAGCTTTGGCAGTCAGGTGATGCTGCAGTGAGTCACATATGTGATCTACATGTTTGACAATTGTATATTTTCGGTTCCTAGCATTTTTTACTGTTTTGGAAAAAAATCTGTTGTGCTATTTTGATCATTTTAACCAATGAAAAAAGAAGGTAATATATGACCTCGTCTGTAAACAAAACTATCCTGAAGAGGCATTGTCAGTTCTGCATGCCAGGTTAACAAAAATCTTTGCTTTCAGCAGTAAATATCGTTTAACAACATTATCCAGGCTAATCAATTCTAGTTACTCTCCAGCATTTATAATACATTTACTTTATATTATACCTGAAATATCTTATTACAGCTTATTATGTCATATTAAATTCTATAATACAATGAACATTACATGCTTATTTTGAACAGTGACACAAATATTTGCTGTCATCGTGCTCCGGGGGTATCCTTATGTTTTCCATGTTTCCTGCAGCCCTCATCATGAGTGTCAGAGGCAGTTTTCAGACCTGGGAAGGTTCATAGGAGCAAGGATCAAATTACCCCTGAGTTGCAGAAGGTGAAGCAAAGAGTTCCTGGCTGCTGGTCAGCATCGTGCTGGTCCACACAGTGCTAGGACTTCATAGAGGACATGCATTAAGTCACAGATATCCAGATTTGATGTTAAAGGTCAAATAAACCGTCCGTGTTATTAAAGGATTACCTTAAGCTTAAATTGAGTGGTTTTGCCAAATGTATCATTAAAGCCTTTAAGCAAGCAGAAATTGAGAGAGAATGATAAAAGTTGTCACAGAGATGGTGTACTGTCTCTGTAAATTAATTTCAGCCTGTGGGTTGCTCACAGGCTGCACAGGGTTGATTTGTTTCATATTTGTTGTTCCCAGTGAAGTGACTGGTCCAGGGAGGTTCCCTTTTGTGTCCTATTCCTGATTTGGTTTTAAAGTATCTGGAAAGACTTCATAGTCTTGTATGAACAAGCCTGTCTGTAACAATGCAAGACTCGGGCAGAAAACATTTACGAATGGCAACGGACAGGCTGAGGTGAGTAATATCCCACTGATATGGTAGCCATGTAGGCAGTGGAAGCAGCTCTTTTGCTAGAGGGGTTACCGATTGCCCCATGGAAACAAATGAGCAGGAATCTTTGTGAGCTTATGGGGGAAGGTACCAACCAAAGGTAGGCTGCCACAGCGCATAATTAGTACTACAAATGTTTTTCAAAACAGCTAAAACTCTAAATGTTTCACATAGCTTGTCCTGTACCTCAGGCCTGCCCTCAGTGTTTGGGAAGTGTGTGTAATACATATGGGATATATTAAAGACGTATTTTAAGCTTGGTATCCTGGGTGCAGCCTGGGAGCTGTGTCCCACACATGCTCTCTGCAGCTGCGTGTCTGTTCTTTACCAGCATGATGTAAAGCCACAAAGAGCCATTTCATATTGCTATTAGTGAGGCTGATTGAAGATTTTTTTGCTTGACTCCGCTCTTGTTTTCGTTGCCGCTGACTGCTCATAAACTGAATCGGAAACTGAGGACACTTGCAAGCCACTCTGGTGAAAGGCAGCTATAAACAGCTCTGCTTATGAAGCGGTTAGAGGGTTTTCCTACTAAAAGTGCTCCTAGAGGTGTGGTGGTGTTTCTGTTACTCTTTGTGATTCCCTCAGGGGATGTGTGCCCAAGTTGATGCGAGACATGTGAAAGTTCACCCCAAGGGTAAGGCTCCCACCTTTCATGTAGGCTGCATTTACCATCCTGGATATGTCCAGTTGGAGCGGAAAAAACGTAGGCTGCCGAGGAAAGTCTCATGGCCTTTATAGTAGCTCCTAAACTCTGATCTGACCCAGCATCTTTGTTTTCCATGGACTGTCCAAGAAGTTATGACTAATCAGTGATTGATGCTTGTTCATCGCTTCCTTTCAGATGTTTTGAGGTTAAACATAATGCTGTGATTTGAAATTCATGCAGGAACCAGAAGTCTTGTTGCCATACAATCCTTCTGTTGGCTTCTTAGCTGCAAACAGGCCCTGCTGCCAACAGTTCCTACCAGATCGAGCTTTCCCCAGTTTTCCTTTCAAGTGTAAATTGCACACTGGTCAAATCGGGTGAAACATGCACTCCTTTCCTCTGTCCCAGTCTTTCAGCTTAAATCACTCCTGCTTGGCAAGAAGTCCGGGCCACAGATTATTGCACTTGTTAGACTGCAGCGCTGGAATTGTGAAAATTACCGTATGATTGACAGTCATGAAAATGAATCCTAAAGCACTAAAGCAAAGTCTCTCCACTTTTCTTGGCAGACTATTGATTTCAGCTGTGCTTTGCTTAAAAGATAAAGAATTTCTCAGAGATGCAGAAGCTGATCGTGATCGGTCCTGAAAGCAGTGTCTCTGCATATTCTCCTGAGTCACAGGTACAGCTTTGCAGGGAGGGCCAATGTTGCTGCTGTCTTCGTGCATCGTCTGCTGGCAGTGTGGCATTTTGGGGGGAAACTGTATTCATACAGAGTATGAAGTACGTAGAGAATAATCTCTTAGCGTGCTGTAATAGTGATGTTTTCAGATTTGAAATATTAAGTGATCAGAGTTCACTGCTGTGAAATTCCTTAATTAAAAACAAATCTGCTGTGTTTATAAAATGTCTAAATGTGCTGTTATGGTTAGAAGAACACACAAGAGAAGGTTTTGTTGAAATGTAAACACTTTGTGAATTATTACTGCAGTGTACTGTCTGAATGCACTCATCTAATGACACAGCGCTCAACGTTCAAGTGAATATAATTGTAGCAAAGGGCTATTAGGCTCAGACTCAGTGTTTAGGCTCCTAACTTTCCACTGAAACAGTTTATTGAATCCAGATCCTTTGTTAACTCTTGCCTTCCCCCCTCC
>VZTL01019537.1:22757-32906 GCA_013400535.1 Scopus umbretta | reverse complement strand
CCAAGTCTGGCTGTAGTCTCCACTTACTTTTATAAACTTTGTCTTCACTGCTAAATGAAGATAGGTCTTGTAGGTTTCTCAATGGTGTCTTCCACTCCAGATCTTTAGAGGTCAAGGAGCAATATGTAGGGAGGGGAAAGCAAAACTAGTTGAGAGGAGAAAAAGTAAATGTAGACTAGTCACATGGGTTTTATGCTGCTTGTGAATGGGCTGAAATATTTCACCCCAGTCCCAACTGGGTTCAGGTGTATCACTGAGTTACCATAGCTGGAAGAGTTATTACACATTAAACGAGCTGTGGAAAGTAGTCACCTCATCTGGTAGCCTGGGGCAAGCCCGAGGTGAGACAAATTTGTCGAAGCATCTTTCGCTGAGGTTTATGCTAATGGTTTTACCTCCTGTTTGTGGCAAGCACACTCAGCTGACCTCATTGCGTCCTAGTAATCGGAGGGAAGGATCTTCCTATCAGTGAAACAGACCATGGCCTGTAGGGATGATGTGAATTAAAAGCCACCACAACAACCAGGTGCCAAGTTTTGAAACGAACACAAAGGGCGTGTTTTTCACGCGTGCTTTTTTGTCCTGTATTTCAGCTAGCTCTAAGTACAAATCAAACCCCGCTGCAGCAGCGGTGAGTAGTGCAGATCAAGAAAAGAGACTTAAAAGAAATATTAATTTATTTTGCGGCGTCAAGGATGCAAGCAGCATTTTCAGGCAGTGATCACATTTCTTCTGCGTGTTTGTAGCCTGTCTTGCCGACTACAGGTCCTAGCTTGAGCCCTAGCAGCTGTAGAAGGCAAAGGGTTGTGCATGAAGCATCTTGATCAGCTCCCAGCTGGCTGCTGCTGTTCTCCCCATCCCCCTCCAAATTACCAGGGTTACCGCCTGGCTCAGATTTGCTCAGGGTTACGTCTGCAAGCGTCACCTCTGCAACTGTAATACAGATAAGAATTTACCAACAATCTTGAGAGACATTCCCTGGCCTGAAGTGCTCGGAGGCATGTGACAGCAGGATCCAGGGCTGCGCTACCAGCGAGACAAACACACACAGTCACGTCCAAGCGGTTGTGTGGCCTCATCAGACCTGGCAAACTGATGGTATCGTTCAAATAGTCTGTCCTTCTGGACCCTTCAGAGAGCTGCTGGCTGGGAAGGCTTTTATGCAAAGATTTTCTAAATGTTTCTCTGCTCTCTGCTGAAGTTGTCCTTTTGCGGATGCAAGGGAAGGAGGAAGCCAGCATCCCCAAAAGGCAGGTCTTGGGTAAGATGGGAGCTGCCAGGTCAAACTGAAGAAACAAAACGAGGCTTTAGATCTGCTACACTTTCCCTAGCATATGTGAGTGTCTGTCTTCTAATTGGTGCATCCTTACATGGAGGACTGTCTGATGGTTGCCAGTTAAGTGAACAACTTCTGGCTGTGGACTGTCACCGGGCTGTGTGCAGAGGGGCTTGAGAGAGAAGCCTGCCTCTGCTGTGATCGGGCTCTTTTCAAAGAGTTTTTGCTAGTTGACATACTGTTTTGCCTGGTCTGTATCTACTAGGAGAAAGGAAGGAACCGAAGAAGGCTAAAAGATGCCCCCACTATCATACCAATAAGGGCATTACGAAGGATAGCCTGAATGGAGTGTCAGCTCTGGCGCGCTCCTCCCTCGCTGGAGTGGATGAACAAGGGCAGCAGGGGAATGGAGACTGAGAGCATAAAATCACATATCCATAATGATGACAATTCATGCTCAAACACTTGGTCATCTGAATGCAGGTAGAAGAGGAGCTAGCCAAGAAAAATCTGAGAAAGCGAGTAGGTTTGGCATCGTATGTTGCTAGCTGCCTGCTCCTGGGGCTCTGTGGCACCTCTCTGGCTAAGGAAACCCACGGGAATCTTTGGATCCAAATGTGGTGGGCTCCAAGGACTCCTTTCACGCCAGGCTGTGGGGCCTTAATCTATTTTTGTGCAGGATTGTTTTTGTTCTCTTGGCTGGTGATGCCATTTCTGAAGTAATTAAAAAAAATGAATACAATATGTTTGTCGAGTATATTACTGTAATTAAGATTCCCAGTTGGGTTTCTCATTTAAGCAGCAGGATGGTCGAGAGAATTAAATTAAGAATCGGGAGCTCCTCTGTCCTAACCTTGCTCTGTGGAGTGATTCATGCTGCAAATGGGGCCTGTTCACTCAGACCAACATTTCCAGACTCGGGTGCCTAAAGATAGGCACTTGGACTTGTATTTAGGCTCTCACATGAATGTTGTTTACTTTGCAGAGGTGCAGCTCCCTGAGAAGGGAGGGGGTTTTCAGGCATTTGGCCTGTCTGGAAAAGGAGCCAAGCTGTAGGCACCCAAGCAGAGAACAACAACTTTACCCTTTGGGGGGCACAGTTTACTCATGTGAAAGTAGTGATAAATACTTTGCTATATCACAGGAGAAGAGTGAGGCTGAGCTGCTGAAGTTAGCACTGGAGCAGCATTTTGGAAATAACAAAGGTTTTGGTGCGTACGTGCTTGGTGGCAGAGTTCACAGGGGAGAGAGGGAGAGCATACATTTATGATGGGGAAATAATGGAGAAGGGAATGAAAGCAGAAAAAATGCAATTTTGACTTTCCTGACTTAATTGTATGTTTAAATCTCAGCCTTAATAAGGGTCTAAATCTCCATCAATTAATAAAGCTCTTTCCTTTTTCTTTTCTTTTTTTCATTCAATATGGGAAATAATGAATAGGCAAGTGCGATTTATAAGGGGGAAAATCCACCAACAGAGTTTGCTGAATTGAGCAATTGAGTTGCATTCCTGTGGAGTGGTTTTACAGTGTCACTTGAACCCCATGGTTAAGCAGTCTCTAGGTAACTGGAGGCAGGTCTGTTTTCTATAATATATTGACTCAGCCTGGAACTGAAAACACACACACACAAAAATCCCCAAATCTTGCTGTATCTGTTGCTGGCAAAAATAATACAGCCTGTTTAAAACCTTGTGCTTTTTATCCACGTCGAGTGACTTTTAAATGGCTCGGTACATAAAGAAAAGGGAGATTTGATTGGCAAGTTGTTCAGAATCATAGTTGCTTCTTGATAGAAGGCATTTGCAAGAGAAAATGTATGCTCTGCTAGAAGTGCAGAATTCAGAACAAGATGCGAATTTTGTTTGGCTGCAGGACAGAGCTTTGGGGGAAGCGGGTAGCGAGGGCAGTACGGTACTAATGATTATAAAGCCTTACATGGAGGGAAGAGAAATGAGCCCTGTTGCGAGAGAACAGAAAGATGGTGGGAGGCTGATGAAAGTGGGTACAGCTTGGGAAATACGAGGGGGGAGTCATGGAGAGAGCGAAGAAGTTGGTGGAGGGTGCAAGAGGTGTTTGTCAAGGAGCAGAATTTGGTGCTCAGTTTGGTGAAGCTGCTGCCGAAAGGCTGGAGGGAAGTCAGAGATGGCAGTGAAGCACGGAGGAAGCCCAACTAGAAACAAACTGAAAACTTTTCCTCAAAACAGTGCCAGATGCTTCTGGCAGTCTTGCTGGTTTGTAAGTGTTGGAGTTCATGACACTATTTGCAGTGTCTGTATTATTCCTTGGGTGCAGCTTTGAGGAAGGAAATGCTGCCAGTCTGAATGACTGTTTATCCTAGACTGGGTGTAGGAGACTGAATAAGGGGGAGTTTTTACCACCTTGTGCCACAACAGCTAGGATGGGAAAGTTACAGCAAGAAGACTCCTTTGAAAAAAAAAAAAAAAAGGAATTTTGGACTCTGTTAGAGATGCAAAAGGCACAGGCTGTGTATATGCAGTAGTTAAAAGCGAAAGGGAAATGCAAGCATGTTTTTACTTCTAATTCAGTCACTTCTCACTGTAGGCAGGTTGACTAAATGTTGGATAGCTGCATTTCCAACAAGGAGAGAGCTGACACCGTATCTGTTGTACCATCTGTTTACCAGTTACCAGCGTACTGAGGAGAAGCTTCAGCAAGGAGTGGGAAAGCTTCCAGAGTTCACAGTTGTGTTTAACTGCTTGAATGCCAGCAACGTGAAGTCAACGTACCGGCAAGCCTCCAGTGTTCGGAGCTAGAACTACTGCATGTAGCATCTCCTTTTCAGCTAGCACAACTTTCCTGGTCGGGTGCTTCTTCTTGCACGCTGCCGGTGGTGGTGGAGGAAACCTGGCCCCTCCTAGCTCGGCTGCAGCAGGGAGACATTTTCCCTACTCATCTTTTAACTGTTCTGTGCACAGGAAGGAGGGAAAACCCCACCTCAAGCCTGCTAACAGTGGTACCAGAAGAAAAGCTGGAAAGTTGTTTTGCTATAGCTGTGTTGGTCATTTCCCCTGTACAGTCAAAGCTGTGGTCTGCAGGGTGCCTTGCTGTTGTAGCAGTGCTGGAATGCCAGTTTACTAATGAACTACAGGTGTGAAATTACCAAAGGCATGCTAACTAAGAGCTCAAAAGAGACTAGTGGCAGCAATTCAGCCGATCATCCTGTTCCCCCTGGTTTGCAGTTTCATTTTCAGATTGCAACAAGCAAGCAAGTTCCCAGTAAGCTCCTAAAATCACATTTGGACAATTTCTGCTTTGGGTTCCCCTCTCAGCTTTTTCCACTCCAAAGCTGACAAAACCTGGTGGCTGCAAACAGGTTTGAGTGAAAGCTGCAGGCCCTCTCCAGCCCTCAAGATGAGAGGTTTCTGTTTCAAAGCTTCAGTGCAGAAGTAGGTACAGAGCATGAATTTTTGAAGTAAAAATTGTGACTCCGTAGGAGGAATAGCAGAATTAGCTTCAAGCTGATAAGGATTTTGAGCCCAGGAAGACAGCACTGACTACCTTTGCTTTCTGAATACTTAATTTCCTTATTAAGTCAGTGCAGCTCAATTATTTTTGCCTCCGTCTCCAAGTCTCAAAACTTGGGCAAACTGTCACAGTTAAAACTTGTAGGAAACAGTTTTGATCTCCTGCAGAACTTTTTCGATATGGAAAAATCCATATCAGTTGCAGCTGTAGTTAGTTTTGCTCTATTTGAATGGCATCTTTGTCAGGCTTGAGGCTATGTGCCTTTTATGTCCCTCTAGCCTCAGTTTCCCTAATGCTCATTTACCCTGGCCTGTAGACATAGATCCACCCTACAGATCAACTCTGTTGATCCATCAGGTCCAGCCGATTTCAGACACCTGCAGTTCTTCCTCTTGCATACCATGGGACCTGCAGTGAAGAGGACCTATCTGTCCTACAGTATCTCTGGGGCAGACGTGAGCTTGTTCTGCTTAAAAGCTGCGTAGTGGTGAGTAGTGAGACACTGAGCCCCTATTAATAGACTTGTCTGAGAGGCAGGGCGTGTGGTTTTTTGCTTGACATTAGAATAACAGAGCCAAGCATCTTCTGGCGAGATCAGGACCAGGCAGAGGGAAGCGATGTCTGTCTGCAGAATAAATTGAGCTTCAAGTGATGGCTGCATGGTATAATTTATTTTAATACTTGAAATGATGCACCGAGACCAGACATTGTAAGACAAAAAGTATACGTGAATAGCTGTTCCTGAGGCTCTGCTGTTCTATGAAGACAACCTAAGCAGGCTTACGTGCCCTGTTGTCTTTGTTTCTTTTCCTTGAGCGACTGTAACTCCTCTCCCTCCTGAGAGAGGCCCTTTTAAATCACTGGAGCACTTTGATCTCAGATGCACATGGTTGTCTTCTGGCACTGTCTTAACAACTCTCAAATGCTTGCAGAGCAGAGGGTTTTTTTCATCCCAATACATTTCCTTCTTGCTTGTCTCTCCTGAAAGTGACAGTAAACTAGTATCTGTCGAGTGAACATCCCCTGGACAAGGTTTCTGTGCTTGCTTGTCATCACAAAAAACATTCATCTTCCACGTAAGCACTAAACAAAACACCATGTTCACATAGGAGAGCTCCTCTTCCTTCCTGACAGTTCCCCTAAGAGAGGGTAGTATTTACTGGGCTTCGAGATCCTTGCCTAGAAACAGTAGCCCAGAGCTCGTGGTGCTTCTCCAGCTCCCGAGGCACATAATTTTGACGGTCATGCTGTGCTTTGCTATGGAGTTTGTATAGCCAGCCTCTCTGTACCAGTCACCAAGATGGCCTGCTTTTTTTTTTTTTTTTTTTTTTTTTCCCTTCAAAGAAAGAAATGAAAGAAAAACAAAAGAAAAACCTGACTGCAGTCCTTATTGAAAGCTGGTTTGCTCTGTGCTATATGCCAGTTCTGCAGGGCATGTGGGCTTATGAATGCATCTCCCGTCAGCTTAATCTGTTTTTCTCTCTCAAGGAGCACCTGAGTAGTTGGGCTCCCAGACGGAGGCCTTTGCTCTTGCCAGCCTGGAAAGCCTGCAACTTTTGTTGCAGGCGCTTGGCTTTCCTTCCTGGCCTACCCTGCAGCAACCAAGGGCTATGTGTGTGTGAAGAGGTGTATAATTGCTCTAGCACCTGGAATTGCCATATTGTACCCTTCACTGCCCAGCCAGTGGAGCATGCCAGTTGAGAACTCATCCAACAGAAAAGCAGATTATAGTGTAGCTGTGGAAAAAAAAAACAACCTCTTGTTCGGTTACGGTCAGATACATATGGCTTGCCCATTGGTGTGCATATTATGGATTTCTTTTCTTCTCTGACGTGCTTTTAAATCTAGACTTACATATGATTATACAAAAGAAACGAAGCCAATTCCTTGGCAGTAACCCTCCTGTCTTCTCTGTGAGTCTTTGGCTGACTGGAGAGGAAGGGAGTCTCTGTGCCTGCGTGGAGCTGCCATGCTAAATCAGTTAAGATGTATATATTCATGCCATTGGCGTTTTGCATGCTGGTGAAGTTGCAGAAATGGTCTTTAGGGCCCACTCCCCATAGCTGGTTGCTTCTGCTCTGATCTTGCTTTCTGCTCTGATCTTGCGTACACGCGTGCTCCTAAATGAACAAAACGGCGGAAGAGACTTGGCCCCCGTTGTCACAGTCCTCTTCTGGCGCCAGGCACACCCCCAGACGCTCACCTTCCCTGTTCCCCCGCGCCCCAAAGCTGCGCGCTGCCCTGGGGTAAGAGTGGTCCTCGAGTGCGGTGTGCCCGCGCCAGCGTAAACACGAGGGGCCGCGTCCCGCGACGGGGCAAGAGGGCCGTGCTGCGGCATTGCCCTCCCGCGCCGGCTCTGACGTGTTTTTCCCGCAGGGCCTCCGGATTGGGAATTTGGGGCCAGGCGCGAGTGCCCACGGGCGGCGTGTGCCCGGGCGGCAGAGGCAGGGGCAGCGCGGAGGCAGCGGCCGCGGGTCTGACGCAAGCCCTGCCTCGCTCTCCTCCCCTTCCCCTGCCCGCGCCAGCTTCGCTTCTCAACGGTGGGGCGGTTTGATTCATGAGCTTTCTCTCGGCTCGCTGCTGAGCTGGGTGACTCAGAGCACGGGCTCCGTGCAGGCTTCGTTAGCGGAGATTAACGTCAGCACGCACCTTTTGTTTGTATGCGGTTCTTCTTCTCTCCTCCCTGAACTCCCCACCTCGTAACTGCTTGCGGAGTGAGCATCGATTGACAGACCCACGGCTGCGTCCTTGCCCCTTCTCTGGTTGCCACCAAAGCAGGCAGGTTTCCAGAGATGCGCTTCGAGTGCCACCAGCTACCTCGAATTAAATCTGGAGTGCAGGCTAGACGTAAGCCGAAACCTTCTCCGTCATGAGAGGAACTGCTGAGCGTGTCAGGGCTCCTGCTATGGATCTGCAATAATGTTCGGTCTCTGAGGGGAAAAGAAAATACTGTTGTTTGGGAAAGGGTTTTTTTGGGGGCTCGTCCTTTGAAAGAGTTGGGGGTAGGGCAGTGAAGGTGTCACGTTCAGCTAAAGAAGAAGCTGCAAATTGCAGCACCTTGCAGTGTAAAAACACCAGTCAGCAACTTTCATTGTCCTAGGAAGAGTCCCACAGGGACCCATATATTTCTTTCAGACTGGGGAGAGGTGTATAGCGAGGTTTTTTGTCACTGCCTGAATCCCTCCAGTTTGCTGGCTCCCAGAGTGGAGGAGACAATTTTTTAGTGATGCAGGGAAGAGCTTTGGTTTTCTTTTTGTCTGTGCAAAGCGGTGAGAGGAAGAGAGGGCTGTGTAGCTTTTGGAGCCAGTGAGGGAACGTGGGGTGTGATCTCTGACTCCTGCCTCTCCAGTCACAGATGGCTTAATTTTCGAAGTCTGGCCTAGCAAACTGTCGCTGAATGCTGTTGTCACGCTATGGCGCTTTGGCGGTTCGTAGCCAAAGTGCTTCTTGGATTAATCCAGCCCTGATGAGCCCTTCCTCAGCAGAAGTATTGCTGCCCCTTGAGTCCTCACGGGCTGTCTCAGTCACGGGAGGGGTGGGAGGTGCAATGGAGCTGCGGGGCCCTTCATCTGCCCCCCGGGGCAGCCGTTCAGGGCAACCACGAGGTGCTGGAGCGGAGCAGCAGAAGGAAGATGGTGCTTGGTCATTGCTTTTGCTCCCTCTGAACTGCCAGTCCAACACTTCCATTATCGCTGACTTTCATGGGTTTGTTTTTTTCTTAAAAAAAAAAAAAAAAAAAGGAAAAAGAATGCAGAACTAGAAAAAAATATATGCCTGTACCAAGTAAAACAAGAAATGGGATACTGCAGGAAGTAGGTGAGACATAGTCCATGCTGTGAAGCGCGACCTGTTTTAACAGCCAGTGGAGTGAAGTATTACTGCACAGCAATCCAACAGAAGCAAGGCGAGCATACCGCAATAGCGATACAGACCGTGCGTGCTTCAGCAGCAGGTTTAAAACACAAAATGAGAGCAAGCGAGAGAGCAGGTCAGTAGGGCTGTGCAGTAGATATTCAGCGATGTTAAGTAACCAGCCTTGCTTACAGTGCATCAGAGAGAATCGTGGGCAGAAATGCAAGAAATGAGCAATGGAGGCTGAATATTGCACATCAAAACCAGCTGCCAGGTGTGAGTTCAGCAAGCTGCTTGACCACTAAGTCAAAATAAGCGGAGCGGGAAACATATGGGTGTGTTGTCACGTGGAGAAATGCAGACCCACAAGCTGCCTCAAAATGAAACGATACCTTTAGGTGGCCTCTAAAAGGAGAAAGCAAATAAAGCTTATGTAGATAAGAAACACAAAGAAATGCAGATGTGTGAGAAGGCTTTGAAATCTGTACCAGAGCGCTGCAAAATGGCAGCTTGTGCCTTATTCCACAGGGCTGCAGCACTTGCTGGCATGCAAACTGGGCAGCAGGCTTTTGTGCTTCACAGGGACATTTAGCAAATCGCCGTCGATATGAGGAGGCTGTATTCATTCTCTAATAGATGGCAAACAAACAGAATAGCTTCTTGAATCTTTTGTCCCCTAAATGCAGGGTGAGGTGGTTAAAGTACAAGGATTTCTGGTAAGTGTTTATGTAGTTGCCTGGTTCTGATGCTGTATTTCAGTTGTAGGTGGTACTTCCTTAGCACTATCAAATTCTGTAATAACTAAGAATTTGTCTCTTTCAATCTGAAAAATGAAAGGGTAGGAAAATGCAGGGAGAATAAACAGAAGCCTGCTATTCCATTTTTATTTCCATTGAACTTTTCCAATCAATTTGCAAACAAATTTCCCAGCAATTTTTTGGTGACAGTTTTAGCCTGTTTTTCTGAAAAGCAACACGGATATACTCATGGGCATGAGACATAACCTGCCTCTAGATTTCTCTGCACCAATATTTTACTGGCTGCGGAGATTCCTTCTTCTGCAAGACTTTCGATAACTTGACTTTTCTGAAGACTTCCTGGAATCAAGAATTTCCATAAGAATTTCTGTCCCATTCTTTAAAGAAAAAAAAAAAAAATTATTGGAAACCCTTATGTTTATCTAGAAACACATGCAAATATAAAGAGAATGTGCTCTAAAGCCTCAGAAAACATTGTAAGTAAAATAAGCAAATAGCAAAACATTCTAGGGATACCTGAATGTAGTGAAAGGAGTGAAATGAAAGCTGGCCACGTATCTTTGACGCCTTTTTTGTAGCATCTTGGGGTACCTCAGGTTGGAAGAGACTTCAGTAGGTCCCTAGTCCAACTTCCTGCTCGAAGCAGGGTCAGCTCTCAGATGAGACCAGGTTTTGCAGGGCTCTGTCCAGTGACTGCACAACCCCTCTGGGCAACCTGTTCCCATGCTAAAGACATTGTCTCTACAGCTATCTTGTTCAAAGGCAGCTTTTTCTT
>VZTL01019537.1:0-22716 GCA_013400535.1 Scopus umbretta | reverse complement strand
TGGGAAGAGAAAAAAAAAAGAAGTATATTTATGCATTCTAATGAAAACATGGCAGTCACCCCTAAGGGAACAACAGAATACAGACAGGTAGGGTTTTTTAAGACAAATGACTGGCTGTGGCATTGGTAGAGCATGGGAACAGACTTGTTGAACCTGGTGCTAGATGCCAGGCCTCTGAGCTATAAAAACCTGAGTGTTGCATAGTCTCAAGGAGAAATACAGTATCTGTTACTACAGTTGTAATCAGTGGCTTTCCAATATTTTTGATTTTGGACTTCTAAGGATATGCAGGTAGAAACTGACGACTCTTTTATCATGACACTTGTACCAACCCTGCCGGGGCTTGCTTTTGTGGGCCCCTTCAAACTGGCCTATAGATCCACGCACCATAGTTAAAAACTACTACTAGGAGTGTTCAGCAGTTTTTATGTATTTCTTTTCCTGACGTGCAACACGTTTATCTGTAAATACAGGGATATATTTATGCTGTCATCCTTCATTGTTAAGGCTGAATGATCAGGGCGATACCTGAATCCATTTTTTTGCATAACGCAAACACAGAATTTTCCGATTCCTGTCTCAAGTCCGTAACTTCCATTGCTGCTGCTTGCAGCTCTTCAGAAAGACATTCAGAACTGACTTGCAGGCATCGGATGATGGAGAATCCGCCACATCTGTTGGTAAGATTTTGTGCTGCAAAACTGCCTTTGCTGTGAAAACTTGACTAAGATTGAGTTTTCAGTTCTGTAAACGCAGCTGGTCTTCCCAGGATATTTTGCTAATACCAAATACCTCTTTTCTATGGAAAATAAGGTGATTTTGAAAACGCTGATGAAAACGTGCCCTGTTTCCTGTTGGCTCGTTTGTCTCTTCAGGAGCTTGTTTTGACAAAATGCTCCATGAAAGAATTCAAATATTTCATAATATTGCAACCTTGAAGGAATCAGTAATAAATTCCAAACACTGTGTTTATTAAAATGAAGCATTTAATTTTCACAAAATGCAAACACAGTAACTGTAAAATGTTTCAGTCTTTTGTTTCCTGGTAAGAAAAGCAGCTACAGCAAGAGAATGAAATGCTACCAATACTGTTGTAGATTTTACTGGGACATGCACGGAATTGCTAGAAGCTTGGTAGAAGCAGCAGAGAATACACTGGAAGGAGTTAATGCTTGTAGGGTTTTGTTGAAGGGTGGTTGCTTTTTTTGTTGGTTGTTTGTTTTTACTTCTAAGTTAAACTCTTTTCTCTGGCTTCCCAGTCTTCTCCACTTTATGGCTTATATGTTTTCTTTCTCTTAGATGCTTACTGTATTTTTTTGGAAAGGAAGCAAAAACAGGAAACAAATGCCTGAAAAATTCTGATTAATAGTGGATGTTAGGCAAAGAAAATTTGGATGATGTGGAATTCTTTAGGAATATCTTTCCTTAGTAATTATGAAAATCAGATGGCACAGTCAGTCCTAAGACTGGGAATATGTCTAATGACAGGAACGCTAGCAGTTCTGTATCAGGACTTGTACTGTCCTTCTCCACAGTCATTGCTCACTAGAAGAAATTTGATGGCAGTAAGGTTAATAAAAACGTTGATGCATTCTTCTGGATTTCATACCATGACTGCTTGGACATTGATAGCAAAATGAATATTTTATCTTTAAAGATCCGATACTTCTGATTGAAACTCAAATGACAGTTCAAATTCTTACTAAGTTGTGACCAGTTGTGTATTGACATTCAGGTCTGGGACAAGAATTCAAAAACTGAAAGTAATTAGAATCTGAGAATTTGATACAATAGAATACAATATAATAATAGAAACATATGCTATAATAATATAATATTGAATATAGGGGTGGAATTCTGTAACACGGATCAAGGCTTAGCTCTTTTTCCAAATGCATTAGGCAGTGCATTTGCAAACTGGCTCATCCTCATGCACTGTGAGCAAGTAAGAGTAAATTTTGCAAAAGTTTATCTGTTCAGCTGTTACCCAGCCTCCACCAAAAGTTTACAACGTCTAGAGCTGTCCTTTTGTAAGTATCGCGTTTTTAAACAGGCCCGAAAGTCTTTGGAAATTTCATTTTTGGTATGATCTTCAGTGTCCTAAACAGACCTGAACCTGTGGAGATGAGCAGTTTCCCAGGTACTGAGCATCTAATGCCTTTGCAGCTGAGAGCTTGTGAATGCTTAGTGTCTTGTAACAGCAGTCCGGTTACGTACCGCTGATAGGGAATCATTGGCTTTCTCTAAAGGAAAGTTAGTTTCTCAAATGATTTATGCAGAGTGGCCTGTCTGCAAAATAACGAAACAGAGTACAGAAATTTTCCCAGTCTGACATAGTCGCTCCATGATTAATTATTCTTTACTGTTTGAGAATAATTAGAGGAAAAATTTCACAGCTATTTCATTAACTATATAATATAGTTATGCTTTCCCTTCAAATATCGTAATGTTTTAATCATACATGCATAGAAAGTTTGAAATTATTTGGGCAACTTGTCAGTAAATTTCCCGGAACGGTAGATTGCTCTTGAAATCTGAATGTTTCATTTGAGAAATGAGAAAATATGAATGTATATGACAGTACATTGCATGAGAGCAGAAGGCAGGCAGGAAATGAAAAAAAGCTGGTGGGGTAATTTAAAAAAAATCCAAGCCATCTTGATTTTGAGTCTGGAGCAGATGTAGGTTCAGATGCAGCATATAGTGATCGGCAAAAGGAACGGCAAGTGGGGCTTTTACTTTGAGGGACTGCGAACATCAGCAAGCTGATATGTGGCGTATAAAAGCCTAAACCACATTTTTCTTGTCTTTTTTTTTTTTTTTCTGTTGCCATATTTTCCTTTTTGCCTTCAGAAACACTAAGTTTTGTGGGTTTTTTGTTTGGTGTTGTGTTGTTGTTTTTTTTTGTTTGGGTTTTTTTTTTTTTTGCTAGAGACCTACTTGGAGGGTGTGGGCCGTAGAAGTCTGCTTGGAAGGGCTGATTTGAAGGGGCTGCATTGCTGAAGACAGATATATTCAAGTTTGTCAGAGGTATAAAGAGACTGATTAAAGCACTTCTCTGAGTTTCTAAGGTACAGATTTTATGTCATCTCATCAACAAAAAGAGTTCTCAACAGAAATTGAGGGCACTAATGCATGATAGCATTTTTTATTCTACCTTGTTTCTTGGACATTAAACAGCTCAGTTAAACTTGCTTAATAAAAGTTGTGGGGTGCTTTTTTCTTATAACAAAGGTGCTAAAATGGATAACTGAATTCTACCTCATTTTGCAAATACGTTTAAAAGAATGACATTTGGAGATGCGGTTATTATCTCATCGAAGCTATGTGCTACTGACTATGTTTTATTCAGATTTTATTGTATAGTTGTTGTCATTAGTACAGGGGGGGTTTGGCAGCAGGGTGTTTTTCCCACATGAAGAACATGTTAGTCCTGATTAGGTAAATATTTATTTTTCCTTCATTTGTTACATTTATAGAACAAACACTGAATGTATGTTTCTGGCATAAAAAAGGCTATGCAACACAACTTTCTGCAAGTAGCAGGCACAGCTGAATATCTCAGAGTTTATTATTAAATCAGCACACAATTAATTTAATAGTATCCTAAAATTAATTTGATAGTATGCTTTGGCATAAGGAAACGCGAATTCAGGAGTTTGGAAAGCATTTTCTTTTATTTCACTTTGTAACCCATTAATAAAAGTTTGCTGATGCTTTTAGAGTACTTTTACAGTCTGAGACTCTATTTTCCAAATGGTTCTGTTTGAATAATATTCACAGAATACAGGATTTTGCCTATTTGGCTTTCATTCTCCAAAAAATAATTTGTGAACTACATCTGATATTTGCAAACATATTCTTCTTTGAAAATGGCTCCAAACTAGACTTCTCAGTTACTTGAGATACTCAGCATGAAGGATATGGGTATGGGTTGCTATTATTATTTCTGCTTTCATGGAGCTTAATGCGCACTCACAGAAATAATGTCGATTTCCTGCCCACCCTCAGCAAATATCTGGAAAGTAATTGCGTCCTTTTTCTATATTGTATAATTATGTAATTAGATGGTGATATTCTTGATGCGTATAGCAGGATAAAAACGCTTCTTCAAGACTGCTAGGAGTAGAAACTTGCCTTCTGCCAGTAAAGCATATTAGTTTTACTTTGAATATGAATGTACGCGAGGAGAAGATGTAATTTTACACAATATTTTTACACAGTTATTTTCTGGACCATTGAACAATAAAAGCTACAAAAACTACTTGGCTAAATGAGATCAAGTGGATGGGGCTGACAGATGTTAGCAAAGATCGTTTCTCTCTCACGTTGCAGTTGAATGCATGGAGTTTCAAAAATGCAGCTTTTGGTTCATAAACCAAATTCTTTCAGTTAGGTTACTACCCAAGGAACAGATTTGAATCTAAATGTTTTAAGTATTTAAGAAACCTTTTTGTTTTCAAGTTGGTACAGTAAAAGAAAATGTACTTTTTTTTAAAATTAGATGCTTCCTTTCATTTGCAAATATTTTCCGCAACAGAAATACGATGTCTTAAACTGATTTCTAAATACCTAGACTTGGAGATCTAGGGAATAAAAATTAGATTAGCATTACTTTACATTGCTTACAGTTAGCGATCAGTGCATATTGATTTATCTTTTTTCCCTCCAGCCTGTATTAGTCATCTCTGTCTTTTATTACTCATTTAGATACCCTGAAATCTTTCACAAAGCTTTACAGGAGATGGGATCATTGGGCTCAGCCTTTGGAATTTTGTCCCTGTGGATGGCGGACTAAGGAAAACTAAGCAGAAGACCTCAGATTATGGTGATATGTTTACACGATGTGTAGTTTTTATGGATCTTGGGGAAACCATGGGAAATTTCTTCTGAAATGTGCCTTTGTTTAGCTTCTGTCATACTATTTAGTAATGGGGTTCGTGACAGCTCTGCAGGGCATTCTGTAGAGGCTCTTTTACTCTGCAGTAAATTTATTGTTCTTAGAAATTAATTAATAAATTGGGGGAGGAGTACTCCTTTTATTTCTTTTTAATGAATGTGGCAGATGATATCTCTGAAGTGTGAAGAAATCCCAACCCCATGATTTGGTGAACATACAGTCTGCAGCCATATCCGAGTAAGATTTTACAGAAGGCTTGACTGAGATTCACTCCGTGCTGCTGAATTTTTATTAATTGAAACTAAACTTAAATTTAAATTTGAACTAGCATCTCCTTGGCTAGTTTTCTGCCCCTGATACTGAGTGGCACAGACAACCGTGCCTGTGTTATATAGCGCCAGGCCCCGAGTCCACTGTGACTGTGGTCCTGAGACGTGAGGATCACTGTCGGAGTGGTGGGTTTGGGGAGGTTCTTTCTCCTGTGACTTCAGCCACTGGGGTCCATGTTGGAGCCTGATGGTTTTACAGCAGAAAGCTGAGGCAGGGTGTTGCGTGCCCTGGGCTGTGGCACGAGGAGGTACGGGAGGGGTAAAAGTCTGCTAGATAGCGCTGGAGGACTCTGCGGGGTGGAGGAAGCCAAATATGCTGCAGTCTTGTCCGTACTTCCCACTGAGGATTGCCTGGGTGCATGCTATACCCCAAAACGTGCCCAGGCGTGCTAGCTGGTGTGGGCCAAAACCCCACTAAGGAGCGTGCCAAGAATTAAAGTAGCACAGGTGGTCACTGAGCTGTTTTACTAATAAACTGAATCCTAAAAAAAAAAAAAAAAAAAAGACACCTGTCTTTCTAATAATACTTCAGGTTATTAATTTATAGACCTGAAGTAAATACAACAAAATAGGCACTTTTTTTTTCTGTCACTACTATTTTTAGATTTTTAGTGCTTTTTTCCAGCTTTGATTCTGAGAGGTCAGACGATTAAACTTCTTTTTCAGAAGGATATTCTGGAATCGTCTGAATTCCTGACACTACAGGAGGATGTTTATTTATTTTGTTTTTATTGACTTTTTTTTTTTAAACCATACCTTCTCACACCCATTTCTTTTTTACTCAGTGTAAAATAGCACATTTAATTTAGATGCCTTCGTTGTGCCTCTCACATAAGAAAGTGTTCCATGTCTTTCCCCTCCCACCCTGCCGAGTGCAAATTTACCCTTTTCGGACTGTCTGCCCCGTGGGGTGGGCAGCAAGATGCCAGGCAGCGGGCATGGCCCGCGAGCGGGTCGCGTGTGCCGCAGCCAGAGCTCTGGCTCCCTGGCTGCTCATGCCGCGCCGTGGCTTCTGAGGCAGCCCATTGCCCTGTGGGGACGGACGAGTGCCGTCTGTCCTGGTTGACCGTGGGCTTGGGGTCAAACGCCAGCAGAGGCTGCAAGGCGGCAGGGAGTCCTCAGGCACGCTCCTGCGCTCCCAGGAGCCCGGCTGACGGCGCTTCTCCCAGTGAACTGACTGGGAGGTTTGTAAAAGGGGCCGTGTTTGGAAGGAGAGTCCGAGGCTGTCGAATGTGTGTAAAGGGATGGGTCTTTATGTCCTTCTGTCACACGGGGCAGTGCTCCTAAGGTCCCCCTCAACCTCCGCGAAGCACAGGCAGGGCCGCTTCAGAGTTACTCGCTGGCAGAGCAGCCCCCCGAAGGCAAGGCAAGCAAGGCACACTGTAAGCAGCTCCACCTCTCTTACACTGTATTTCAAAAAGCTCCTTGGAGAGGCGCAAATGAACGGAAAATACCTTGGATGCTTTCTAGAATTATAATTCTTCCTTTCTCGTTACTCTGTCTAGAAACCGGTGGATTGTTTGGATGTTTTCTGACTTGCAGCACAGGTGGTGATTACAGGGCCATTAGGCTGGACACTTTAGAGGAAAAATTCTCCTTCTCCAAATGTTTTTCCAAGAAGAAAAAAAAAAAAATACTGACAAAAACTGAAAAAAATTGGCGGTAATTATTTGCTTATTCATCTGAAATTGTAATTACTGAAATTGCAATACCAAAGGACCTCTGAAGGTCAGCTGGTCCAACCCCCGCCAACAAGGCCCAACTTGGAAGTTACGTTGTGTGGCTCAGAGTTGTGTGTATCATTGTTTCCACATAGAAAGTACTGCTAGATTTAGTCACAAAATAATGTGCTGTAAATTGTTGACTAGGAAATAATTATGGATTTTTCTAGTACTGGAGTTCTGGTATACCTGGAGGTTCTTCAGTGCTTTATGGTCATTTGACAGACTTTGAAAATTGGGGGAATAATGATGCTGAAAATAGAAAGTATCAAAGGTGTTGATTAGTAAGCAAAAAGAAAGGTTATAGCTGTAGGGCTCAGGAGCAGTGTTTTAACAAATAAACACAAAGAAATGTATACATTTCAACACTTATTATAATGTGGTTAATGCAGCATATTATTTGCCTACAGGATAAAGGTCCAAAAGAAAAGGAAGGTAAGGGGGGGGGGGGGGGGCAAAGAAGNGGGGGGGGGGGGGGGGGAGACAAGAAGAGTAATTGCACAATATAAAAACTTTTGAAATGAAATGACTTCATTTGAAATAGATACCTATTATAGAAAAATTTCTGAAACACTGACATGTAGAAGTAATACAATTTTTTCAAAGTCTAAAAATACATCGCATTTAGTTACAAAAGAGAATATTTCATTCTCCTCCAAATGTCTCTCTTCTTTTTCTTTACCAGATCTACAGTAGACGTGGTGGGGATAAAATCCTTCCCTCCCACAAGTTCCATCCTTTAATACGCCTATTACTTTCATAGTAGAGGTCCAAGGTGGTCACCACAGTGAGAGATGCTTGGACTTAGTCACGGATTGTCATGGGTTACCAACGCAGAAGGTTTGGGCTGAGGCTGTGCGTCTGGTTGGAGTGTTGTCCTCCTCCATCTCTGGTCTGGGTTACTATCTGGTGCAGGCTCTGGCTGGCTCCTTTGGCGGTCCTGCCTGTGGGAAGCACCGGTCCCAGGCAGTCAGTCTAGCTCACTTAACTTGCTTGCAGTGGTCCTGCAATGGGCATCTTTATTGCTTCTATGGAGCCTTGAAAATAGAAGCTGCTTTTAGAACCTGAGGCTTCTGCAGCTGCTCCTGAGCTTCTCTTGTCTTGATCTTAGAAAGGTGGAAGAGATATGCAAAAAGTGATGGGAAAAGTGGCCAGACTCCTCCCTGGATCTGCAGTGTTCCTGCTGGAACAGAAGTTGGCATTACTACCTTTTTGTTTGTTTTTTTTTAGCAGTGAGGAAAAAGAGTTCATCTCAGTGAACTGTGGAGGAGTAGAAGAATAGAAGGAAAGGTGAGGTCTTTATACATATATATATATTTATATATATATACATATATATTTTTATATATATATACACACACACACACGTGTGTATATATATATCAAAAGCAGGAAGGCTTGGGCTTGAAAGTCAGATGCAGTACCTCAGCCACAAACATCACCTGTGATACTGGTAAATCACATGATCTTGGCTATCTTGAAACACCATCTGTAAAATGTGACAAACATACCTGCCTCACTGAAGCGTGGTGTGGGTCAAGCTCATTCATGTGATGGATTCAAGTGTTGATCGTGCATTGATGGGGTTGACACAAATCCATGCAGAGAGAGTCCCATTTCTTTCCGGAGTACTAGCTCTATATCCTAAACCTTTGGGAAGGAGAAAAAAAAACTGCGTGAAGGAGTTGCATTACTGTAAATGGAAAGCCATTTACTGGATGATGGGAGAAGGTTAAAGAGAACTAATTTAAACCTGTGATCTTTTTAGGCCTCTCAGTGGATGGTTTTCTTTAAAGTGTTACAAACACACTCTTCCCTTCTCCTTACAACTCTGAAACAGTGGCATAGGACAACATGAAAGAAGGTAAAAGCATGTCTTCCCACAGCAGGGCTTCTGCAGTTACAGCATCAGATTTTTCATGGCCTGTGATTCCTGGAATGTGTTGCAAAACCATTGATGCTTTTTTCCTTTTAAATCCCAGGAATCTGTTGTCCATCCCTGGGGAAAGTTTTAGTCAGTGCAAAGCTCAGCATAAGCTCCAGTCCTCTGAGTCTTTCTGAAAGCAAGCAAGGGTCCTTTTAGCGAATGCTGGAGCTGTGTACTACTCCGTACTGCCATATGTGAAAGCTGGCTGTTTGGCTGGTAATACGATACTCGTGTAAGGTTATACAGTTGCTGGTGCAGGAGAGAAAAACAAGGTCAGCAGCCTCTGCCACTGCTGCAGAAGGTCAGCTTTATTTACAGGAACAGCAGCAAGCTGCTTCAGCTTACTTACGTTAAACCACCTTTGCAATCCTCTCCTTAGTGAAGAGGGCTATTTAAAACTTCATTAGAAATCTGCACTCAAAGAAGACAAGTAACTTTTTATTGCATAACTTAAAGATATCACTGATCTTTCTCCCTCCCCCACAGCGACAGAGCTGTCAAATTGAAAACATTTTCAACGCACAAGCCTACTCCTTTCAAACCTCGCCAAAATTAACTTGAGAACACTTTTAGAGGGAGCAAAATGCTGCAGAGAAACAGCTGCAGCATGCTTGTTCCTTCTTTCTTTTGGGAGACCCATGGAAATGTCAAAGTTTAGATCTCTGAAAGGTAGTGATTATTAAAAAGCAAAACTGAGCACCGCTAATTGTGAAGTAACACTTTCTCGGTTGGGCTGTTTTCAGTGGTCAGTTGAAGGAGGTAAGCAGATTTGCAAAGGAGGTTGCTTTACTGCTGGCACGGAGTCTTGGGATCTTCATAGTGTGTGTGTCCTCCAAGAAGAGGCAAGTTAGAACAAAAGTTTCAGGCATGGTAATGGAAGTGCTGAAGGAGGAATGTTCAGCTATGTTGGTCAATAGGTTACATAGTCATGATTCAGCTCCCTTGCACAAGTTCCTAACGTCTCAGGACAAGTCCCTAATGTCTCAGGTAGGGGTTCAGAAGAACCTCAGAGACTGAGGAAAGGAATGGGGAGAGATTGTATTGATCTTAGTTAAATTCTGGATGCCTTGCATCTCAGTTTAGGCACCAGCCTGAGGTCTCACTCCTCCGGCATTAGGCCTTGCTCTGAATTGCCCTTTCACATGTACAGCATACAGAGCCTAATTAAGAACCCCTCTTTATAAATTACTTGTGTGTGTTTTTGTGCAGCAGCAGTGCTTCTCTTTAGGCAGAGAGGTTCAGTTGTCCAATATTAGGTGGGACGAGTCTTGGCTGCAGAGTTTTGGAAGGCTCCTTGCCCTTTCCTCTTCCAAAGAGACTTCCAGCCGAGAGATGTCCCCCATATTACTTGTTCATGTCCCCTCACAGTACTTGCAACAGCACAGTAGATGTTTGCCATTTCTCTTGCTGTCTTGTGGTGATTTTCTGTAGGTTGTCTGATCATAAAGGCTGTGAATGGTGCAACCAAGAATGCTCAGGAGGGATGCATTGTAGAAGTGGAAGATTTTACTTTTCAAACAACACCCTCGTTAATCCATACAAAGTGCTGTGTGAGTGAAAACTCACTTCTTTTAAGATCTTTTAAGATCACAGCAGTTTGATTTTGGGCTTAGAAGAGGAAGGCAGCATGAATTTGGATGGGGATAGCTAGAAACAGGCGTTTGTTATAAAACAGATCCCTCTTCTGTGAATTAGGCTGTGATGCCTCTGAGACATAATCTTCACTTTTGGTAGATGTAGTGCTTCTAGGATATTTTCTTTAGTAGTAACCTCTGGATTAACATCTAAGAACTTTAAGGTATCTTCTCATGGCTGGTATCTACATGAAAACATCGAACTGCCAACAGCTGGGGTTATAGCACAGCTATTCTGTAGTTTTCAAAGCCCAAACTCTTTTGGTGATTAGAGACTTGCCCAAGATACATTACTAAACATATGTTGGGAGATGAGGAACAGTTCCAATTTCTCGTTTACACTTTCTCTTTTCCCTGTTATTCTGCATCCGTCCAGATAACTGGGGAGCCATTGGGGTGGGGATGGGGAGTCCTGCATGAAAAGTTTGGCAGCTGGTAGGGCAATCGTTCATTTCATTACAGGTTACATGTTCAAGGACACTGTCTACAGCTCAGCAGTGACCTGGAACAAATTCCCCAGCATGAGGGGAAAAGAATGCTGCCCAAATGCCTTCCTAATGAGAGCAAAACAGAGGGAACCTGAGATAAATTCAGAACCTGAACTACAAAGCAGGAGAACCAATTGGGGAAGTGAAGCAATGGGAACTTGGCAAGAGGCAGCAGAAACCCTCCCCCAGTGCATTTGCCACACAAAGCTGTTGAAACATTGCTCCCTTTCCAGTGATAATGCAGCAGCCTTTTTAATAATGGTTGCTGCAGATAATGTGGCAGCCATAATGAAATATAACCCAGGCAGTGAACCAGAGAGAGCTCCAGACTTGCTGGAGACTAAGCTAGAAGGGATAAGCAGCAGACATGACTGAGAGGATAAGTGGCTTGCTGAAAAGAGCTGAAGGACATCCAGTAATGAGACAGGTAGAAATTCATGGAG
The DNA here is from genome assembly GCA_013400535.1 of Scopus umbretta. NCBI lineage: Eukaryota > Metazoa > Chordata > Aves > Pelecaniformes > Scopidae > Scopus > Scopus umbretta. Next base: position 11,274 of record VZTL01019537.1, on the reverse strand, counting down.
CAAAATGGAAGTAAATAATGGGCCCCGAAAACATTTTAAGGAGTTGTTCCTAACAAAACTTCCCAGATTCACGGGAAGTACCGTGAACCAGTGTTCCCTGTGTCAGTTAATTCAGGAATAGTGTAATATGTTATGGCACAAGAGTCACCAAAGAATTCTGAAATAATTGGAATTATAGCAATCAATGGACATTTCAGGGGAGGAAAGGGTAGTCTCTTCTGATAAGGTACAAGACTGATGCTTGTAGACTTACTCCCGGTCTCATGTCTGCCAGAAGGTCTCTCTGGCACCTTGGACAAGGTTCTTGGAGCCATTTTCCGCTGCCATCCCAGCAGCGTCAGAGCTCCTTGCAGTTCAGAGTATGGCTTTCCATACAATGTGCCCATTTTCTATGGCTTCAAATAGGAAACTGCACGCACCGTCTGGATGCATAGAAAATTTGTGGTAGGACTGGAAATCGGTGTGAAGCTTTAGGATCTTGTTTAGATGTTGCTCTTAAGAGCGTTTGTGCTTCAGTCGTTCTTACTGTGTATAACATGGTGGGAACATGGCCCAGCTCAGAAAGTAGAGAATTTTACTACATTAATGTGTATACACAGAAGTAGCAGAACTGAACAGGTCATAAAATAAAATGTCGTGATCAGTTTGCTAAATACTGCACTCATTTTAAAATCATTAAGAGCATGGATATAATGCCACAATGCTTTTCTTTTTTATGTATAGCAAATTGTGGATTTCACTTCAACTATTCCAGGCACCCTGAAATCTTGGATTTTTATTTATTCTCAGCTATACATTAAATTCATTTTCATAGCCTGAGGAGCTCTGAGGATTGGCAGGGCTTTCAGGCAGGTATAAAATGTAGATGTTTAGTAGTTCCCAGGATTGGACCCAGATTGGAAAAATATCAAAGGCAATGTATGTCCACTCGCAGGCAATATAGTATGATTATTAGAGTATTAATAATTTGATTCACTAGATCGAATAAATTTTGGCAACGTTGTCTGCATTTGAGCTGGAGAACTGGATTATGGGGTTTAAGTGCAGCGTATATGACCTTTGTCTGACAAACTTTGTTGGGAGTTGCTGTGACGTTGGACTCGCCCTTCTGCTCAATCCAAATACGAGTCATCATTTCCATAGTGTGTAAGTGTTCATCGAGATGATGACATTTCATTCCCGCCTTATCCCGGCTCACGTTACTACTTTGGGAATATCTATTGTAACTCTTATCCTTCTGCACACTGTGCTGTCGTCACCACTGCTGTGGCTAATCCACTACTATTTGGCAAGAAAACTGTTTATCCATTCTGCATTAGGGCAGATAGCTGAAGTAAAGGCTGGAGGAGGAGGCAACCAGTGTAGTACATTGTGTTTGTTCTGCAGCGCATTAACATGCTAGCTGAGCTAACTAGGAGACGACGACTAAGTCATTTAGTCACTAGACTAATTTTGTCATGGGGTTTGACGACATACTCCCAGATATGCTGCAAAGTTATTGCAATCAGTTGGAAAGCACTAAAGACCGTATACATGTAGATTTCTAACTGTGTTCTGCTTTTTCTATACCATGGCATGTGAAGAATCACTCACACCCCGATTACTAACGCTGAACTGCTTGAATCACTGTCTTAAAACATGAATGTTTATGGCTCAGTGTCTCCATTTCCTCCATTTTTTGCTATCTTTATGTTTGTTTTGGCTGCTAATGGCTCTGACAGCAGCTTTTTTTGTTACCACGAGCCCCAGTGTTGCATAGGAAGAGAAACAAGCCAAGGGCCTTCCATCTGAGGAACAACTGCAGCCAGTATTCACCCCACACCCTTCCTTTTTTAGTGTTTGGGTTTTTTTTTCTTTTTCACTCTCCATTTTCTAGAGTTGGTTGGTTTATTTCATTAACTATTTGTTCTAGGGAAAAAACAAACCAAACCAAACCCCTATTGCTGTATCCGCCCTCAGGAAAAAGAGAGAAAAGAAAATCATCAAGGGAAACTTAATCTTCACCTGTCTCTCCCAAAGCTAAATTAGCAAGTCCAAAAGAATGGACTGAATCTTGTTACAACTCATACAACCATTCACCACTTCTTTAAATGCATTACTTCCATCTGATTCTCCTTAACTGAAAGTTACTCACCATACTCTACCTCCTGGAGTTCTTGCTCTTGCAAGAAATAAGAAATTTTTATCTGAAAATATCCATGTCCTTGTTCAATACTTGTGCATTTGTCAATTTTTTGAATGAGTTTTCCCCCTAGATTAAGTAGTGTCTCTCTTGTCCAGCTCGGCCCTGTGATGAGAAAGGTTTTCGTTCTGCTGTCTTCCAGGTAGCTCCCTGGCGTGACACCGTATCACTTCCACCTATGCATTTCTTATCGTTAAACACGAGCAAGCAACGGGAAGAAAACCCAAAAACTCCCAAACCACCAAGTCCTTTGATGGTAAAAGCATCGTTTATAGCTGAAAATTTAGGCGAGAATACATTCCCTTGCAACTTTAATTCTGCCACTGTGTCTGTGTGCTTGACCATGACCTTCATGTGAAGGAGCACACATGCTGTTTTCCTTCCCCGTGTCGCGGTGATCCCCCGTCCCGTCCCCAGTGCAAGCTGTCCTGCCTGCACACAGGAGCCTGCCAGCCTGCAGCCGTCCCCTGGAGCTGGTGGTTGAGAGCAGGCAGCGACCGGCTGTGCCCAGGAGGCTCTGAAAGAAGTTGAGCAGCAGGAAGAAGTTGAATGTTAGACAGCAGGAAAGCTTTGTTTCTGAGGGGTTTTGGTTTGTTTGTCCTTAACTCAGCCAAGGAAAACTGAAATAATCACAATTTGGGGGAGAATACAGTCCTTATTTCCCCCCCCGTTACTGATTGGGAATGACACAGAGAAACATGCTTAGTCAGAAGGAATGTTTAGAGATCTTACTAAAGACTCTCACAAGCTTCGCTGAGCTTAATGTGGTCAACAGATGGTGACTTACTATTGCTCCTAATACAATCCATTCTGAATGAATGTTCATAGTGACAGCAAGTGACTGTGGACTTAACAGGAGCACCCGGCTAGATTTGCATTTCTGTTGCAAGCCATGATGGAGCTTTTTCTCCTAAAAGAAGTTTCACCTTTTTTAAAATGATGAAAAATGCAAGGCAAGCTCAAGATTCAACATTTTAGTTCAAATGAGATCTCAGATGCTCATTAAAATTAAACAAGAGTGTTAGGTTAAACTCAGCCTTCAGAATTTCTCATGACCACAGTATGCTCTGTAAGGTCTTATATTTAATAATATTCTGCTCATGAAATGCAAATACAAAAAAGGAATGAATTATTCTGTTAATTCTTTTTTCCAATAGCAAATATTTCCTTACTCTGTCACCTTATTTATGGAACTACTTGTTCTCTAGCATTTTTCAAACCTCCGATATATTTTGAAAAAACCTTATTGTTAGTCTTAATACTCCTAGCTATTTGTGCTTCATTATTCCTTTATGCGCTTCAAGTACCATCGTTACATTCCTTTGATTTTTCTTTTTAGAAGTAACAATGCTGTAGTTTTATGCTCCCTGTAATTTTTAGAGCTCCATTTTTACTTGCAATTAACTTAACCAACTTGTCACTCAGCCTTACTGGTTTTGAAATTCTGTGCTTAATTTTGCATAATGGTACACACTCCCCCTGAGCCACCTTCATCATGTCTTTAAAGTTTAGCCAAATTTTAACAACTTATCAGCATCACTAGTAAGCTTTGCCCATTTATTTCACTCATAATTCTCAGATTATAAAGTTTGTTTTATTCATACTTCTAGCAGAACACCCTTCAAGAGCTGTATTAGATGGCAAATTCTGATCCTCAAACAGTCCCTAACTTTCAGTTCTTCTCTGATGTTTAAAACGCTTTTAAAACTCTCTTTTGCTTTCTGTTGTCTGCAGCTCAGACTGCTGTGAAAGCAGAGCTTCTGCAGGACTTGAAGAAGTGCTCCTCATGTGATGTTTGAGCACTCTGTTCTTCTGAGGTAAATTTAAATTACCTAGGTGCATTATTGCAAACCTCACAACAGTCACTTGTCCAGCAGTTGCTGCTGAAGCTACTTTTTCATTCAGCAATTTCTGCAGAAACGTGGGGGCTGAACCGCAGCAGCCTAAGAATCTGCTCTGAAGGTGCTTATAATAGTCAAAACCAGCTGAAGATATGCCCAAGGGTTTGTCTAGAGTTCAGCTCACTGGCCTGAAATAGGGCCAGTGCTCCTCCACTCTCTTGTGATGATTTCCAAAATAAGTTTAGTTTATGTTAAACATGATAGATTAGGGGTATTTCTTTGCCAGCAAGGAACGAAGCAGAAGCAACATGGACTGTGCTTCACGTGTCCTCTCCTTTAGCTTGAAGCCTATTCCTCCCCCTCCAACTTGCTGCTTCAAAAAATCTGTTCAGGGGCTGATGATATTCCCTCTCAGTTTCTTATCTGCAGAGCCAAATAAGTCAAACTCTCTTAAGCCTCCTCTTGGAAGGTGAGCTTTCCAGTTCCTTTGCTTTTTGTAGCATCATTCTCCCGCTTGACTATTTCCATCTTGTATGCGAGTAACAGGAAGTACGCACAGGATTGCAGATGAGAAATATGTGTGTCAGATGTCTCATTCGACATGCTGTTAAATCACATTTGCCTCTTTCAGCCTGCTTGATCCGTGGTGGCTCACTGTTGTCTCTGAATCAGTCCTCGGATTACACCCCACTCTTCTCCTGTGTCGGTTCCAAATAATAAACTTCTACGTTTGGGTTCTGAAGTTTATCACTTTACATTCATGTTACTGCGTTTCAGCCTGTTTTCTGAACACTCTATTTTTTCCTGAACGAGACATCAATCACATTGGTATCGGTGAGAATCAGGGCTTGGTCTTTTCAGCAGATTTCACCCTCTTGTGCCTATTTTTTGTGCCAGAGTTGTTATAAGAAATGTTGGTGTCAAGATTAAGTCTGGAGGAACTCTGTTAGACCTTCTGCAGCTTGGAGTAAGGCTTTTATAGTATCCGCTTTAACTATCTTCCCTCATGTAATATTTCTGTATCAATCTCCATTTTAACAACTTCCCCTTGTGGCATGTCACCAAATGCTTTATTAAAATCTGAATAGATAAGATCTACTGTGTTTTATTTCGCCAGAAAATTAGCTATCCTCTGAAAGAATAGGCTATCCTGGCATTACCTGCCTTTGATAAATGATATTGTTATCAAATTCCCTTTTTGTCTTTGTCTTTAATTGTATTTTTATGTTTGTTTTAAAGATTTTTTTACTACTGGGAACAAGCTAGTATAATCTTAGGCCTTCGTTTAATTTTCAGCGACCTCACTCACATCTTTTTCTTTTTTAAACGCAGATGCGATGCTTTTTGTTCCCCAGTGACATGTATATCCCTATAGAAATAATGTATTGCACTAAAAATTTATTCTCCTGGATTTGCGATTTTTTACATCAGGTGTTTTAGTGTTCTGGGATGGAGATTTCCCTGTCCCTACTTAGCAAATTACAGCAAGCACACTTAGGTTTCTTTTTATCTCAGATGTTTTCTGTCTTCTGCTCTTTCAATTTTTATACACAGTAGTGGTTTTCAGTTCAGACCTGCATTGCATTTAAGCTTCTCGTTTGTCTGTGAAATCATGTAGATTATCTGCCTTATCTGTTTTAAAGAGGTGCAGGCATTATCTCCGAATGGCAAAAATTAAGACTATTGGTGTGGTCATCAGCTTGAGCGATGATGACAGCAAAACAATCTGTATTAGATCTCATGTCATATTTCCCATGGACTGTGGTGGTAATTGCAAAATTTTCTTTTTGTTGGATTGATATTGGTGAGAAAATGATGGACTCTTCACAGTGTTACTTAACTTTTGCCTATGAGCATATTCAGATGTTGCCACTAACTCACTGCTGTGCATGTAAACATTAATGTGTGATTACTTTGATGTATTTATAGGTGAGGAAATGAAAACCTTGCAGAAAGACATCCGACTCCCATGTATCTGGGAAGTAGCAAGAATTGTTGCTCATTCATTTGCCTCCTGAGAGTGAATTGTGTTTGGGCCTTTTACTGGTGAATCTTTTGTCTTTTTCTTACTAGTCAAGAATTATGTATTTCCAGTAATATGTAGCTGATGGACATGGGTCTGGATCAAACAGTGATTCCTTTGGCCAGATTCTGTGAAGGTCTTTGAATGTCACCACTCTGATGGGATTAAGTATCATCATAAAGATGATGTGTTCAGTGTTATCTGTATTGCTGAACAGGCTGTCACCTCTTATGCCAGATGGAGGGTTTGTCAGGATGTGCGTTTTCACTTCCAGATATGAATTACAATAATCAACTTAGCTGTGCTCTGCAAAGCTTTCCCTTTTGTTGCATAATTTTAACTTTCACCACAGCTGTTAAGACCCTCTGTGATAATAAATATATATAGCTCTATTATAATGAAGGAATTGCTACTTTCAGTGAGCTGCCTTTTACAAGTTAGCTTCTTTTTTAATTTAAGGTGCTTATTTTGCTGTGACAGTTCAGGACACTGAGACCCAGCAAGTTCTGTGTTAATGTGTACTACGTAGCCGTTGGTGAGTGCCATCCCCACTTGCAGCATCAGCGTTAGAGTCAAGAATGCACGTAAATTATATTTGGATATAACGGTTCTTGCTGACTTCTCGACTTGCTTGGGACCCCCTGGAACTTCTACAAAGGCCTCTCTTTGACACTGAATACCCTCATGTAAATGAGGTCGATGACTTAGTTTCTGTGGTAATTTTTCAACAATACATAAGTGCTTCTGTAATGCACACTGAAGACTGCAGCCCAAACCAGCTTTACTTAACATTTAGGGACTGCAATATGTTTTACTGTCACTTTCTTTTTGCCTAATGCAGTTACTGTTCAATGAAGTCATTTTTAAAATATGCAGTGACCACATTTAAGTCAAATACCAATCTTGTTGGACTTCAAATCCCTAATGAAGGGAAGAAACATCTGCTCTGTGGGTGGGAAGCTAGTACCTAAAGTAGTTCTTTTGAAGGTTCAAGGAAGTAGACAAGATGAATACGCTTAATTTTCAAAGCGTTCTGATACGGGAGTTTCTCAGGAGGATTCCTTCTACGAGGAGACTACTGTTTGACTTTCTACAAGTACAAGGACCTCTATTTCCTTATTTTTTTTTCTGCACCCTGGTATAAACAGCTTGAGAAACGATAGGATTTACTTTTGTGCTGTCTGTCTAGTGCTAAGTATTTCTCTCCTGCACAGAAATTTCATTTGTGTGTTGAAAATAATAGCCTATTGTTTGGAGGATCCACTTGGGAAGTAGGCTGAAGGCCATGTGCCTGTTTGCCATTGTCCAAGAGCTTGTAACTAAGGAGAGGGATCTTCAAAATCATCTACAAGTAATGCATTGTGTGTGATAACGTAATTTTGAGTTTTAAGTCATTACGGCATAACTGAACCAGACTTTCAGGTTGGTTTTTTTTCTCTACAACTACTAGAACTAGAACTCACTATTTGCTTAAATGACTGTTCAGATCCTTACACAATCACCTGATACACCTAAGTCTGAGAACTGGGGCTTGAAGATAAAGTTGTCACAACAGCTATGATAAAAACAGCACTGTGTGGCAGTAGGTTGAGAGAAAGATATTAAAGCAGGTTATTTAAAACTTACTTCTAATAAGAAATTAAAGGCAGACATACAGGTTATTGTCCCCAGCAAGAGAAAATGGCATTCTAGTTGTAGTGCTTTTAGATCTTTATCTCCTTTTAATCTGTTTTGGCTTTTAACTTTCTTTTCACTGGCTGGCGGTGAAGGCTACATCTTCTGTTGTAAATTAGACTACTTTCATCAAAATCAGTGATGCTATACAAATATATGTAAAATCAAGAACTGGTTCTAAATAGTATATTTGGTAGTTAAGTAATAGGAAATGAACCTGAATCCACAAGGCAATGACATGCAGGACTTGTCATGGCAGTAACCCTTTTTGAAAACTTGTAAATGAGATTTTCAAATTTTCCATTCCTTTTGGGCTTTGGAGAAAGCAAACAGGTATTTTTGGTTGGCTTTTTTTTTTTTTTTCCTACTATTGCAAATTTAACAATGTTTATAATACTGATATCAGTTCACTGTGCTGCACCATTAAGTTATTTAAACTTATTGAAACAATTTAGAAACAGGTCTTTAAACAAAATAACATACCATTTTTGTGGATGTTCTGTTACAAAATCTTGAACTATTTAAAAGACATATTTGTAATATGGTGCACAACTGTTGTGGATCATTACAACTCTGTTTTAAATTCTTCAACTTCTTCAAAGACAGGTGTTTACCTAAGTGGTCTGCATTTTGATGTATATGATGTAGAGATACACTCCATTCTCCAGAACGTGTTGTGATAAATTCAAGAAGGCTTTTTAATCTCTTGCTTTTGTTCTCTACAATGCTTTTTACCATGAAAAAAAAGAGAGAGAATTTCAGATAAAAGTACTCCTTAAAATGTGAGTTACATAAATTACTATACTTTCCAAGCATGGTTACGTCTGCCATGGATATTGGTAGTAAAACTTCCTTTGGCTTTCAAAGCGTATGTAGATTGTTGATGTACACAATTACTTCGACGTCGTAAAAGATCTAGCCTGATTTATATGTACAAAAGAAAAATATCGATGGAGACAAGCGACTTTCCTGTCATGTTCCAGTACAGTTTATACACTTTTAATGAGGTCTGTTTTATCCTCTTCCTGAATCTTGACTTTGCCAAAAGTCTAATATAAAAGTATAAACTTCAGCTTAAAGGTTTTTGTTTTTTCCTTCACGACCCTGGTGCTTTTTCTCCATCCATCCTTTAGTCTGTAGACTGAAACTGTAAAGCTGACTATTTATGTAAAAGGCTTGTTAGGAAGCTTTACTTCTACTTCTGCATCAGTACAGCTAAGCCAGAGTTCAAAGAATTTAATCCCTCCATTTAGACAAATGGGTTTCAAAGCCCATGCCCCAAATTAAGTGTGAGTTTAAGTCTTACTGAAATGGGGAGGTTGGATTAGGATGTCCAAGCTGCAGCTGGAGAACAAAATGAGGAAGATGGGTGATAGCAAGAGGAAAATCAGAAGCTTGCAGCTTCCAACTGTGTATGTATTTTAAAATGCCAAAATTGTCAGCAATTCTGTTTTAAAGCAGAAAAAAATACCTGTTTCTTAAATTGGGGAAGGAAGGTTTTCCCTTCTGCTTTTCATGCATTGACTTCTTTCTCTTTCCTTTAAAGATTCACTTCTGTGAAATGAACCTACTTTCTTCCAAGTTCTTATCCTGAGACAGCTTGAAAATTGGAATCAAATGCTGAACTCAGTTTTTGAAGGGAGGAGGGGAAGGAGATAAGGTAAAATGATCAGGACTAATAAAGAATTTCCTTTCTATCTCCAAGTCTAATGGGAGACTTAAATTCTCTGCTGTGAAGTTTGAAAATTCGTATTTTCTATTTGCCAAGAGTACTGTAAGCAAATTACTGGGGGAGTATGCAGTCTCCCCTGCAGAAGCTGTCTGAGTTTGACAGAAGCGATCTGAAATGCAGAGATCCCAGCTCCCAGGTGTGAGTGCTGTAATATGGTCATTTTCTCAGGTATATTTAATTTTTAGAACAGCTGTAGAAGGAGTCACTGTAGAGATTTTCATGCACATTCCATGGCTGGAGGCTTCGACATTTTTCTAAAAGAGAAAAGAAATATATTCACCTTCGGCAGTAAAGAGACTTTAAACTGGGTGCTGAGATTGCAGTGTGATGTGTGAGTGCTCTGACCAGTTTGACATTGGGTGAAGAGATGGGTGATGACTTCTCACAAATTGTGAGTCTAGCCATTGCTTGTCCTCCTTCACTCTTGTTGTAATTGTTCAAATTACATTGTGTGTAAGCGTGAGCAGCGTACTCTTTGTTTCAATACGAGGAGGAAAGGCTGGAAATGGGAAGGAGGGTTTATTTTACTGGAAGCTTCCTTTTCTTCCCTCACCCCTCTCTCTTACCAAAAATAAGTAAATTTCAAAGTCGGTTTAATCCAAGCACAAGAGTTTTTATTATAATTCAACAACTGAACTGAGGGGGGAAAACAAAAACAAAAAACAAAACCACCCAAACCTCACGCAGCTTTACTCATCATTTGTTTAATATAACGAGCACAGGATTTTTTTCCCCAATACGAAGTTCTTAATTGTAACATCATGCAAAAAGCCCAATCAGCCAAGTAAAATGACTGGAGATGACTGTTGACCTAAACTACAGGAAGAAAGCAAAGATTGCTATACTAAGAGAGCATCTAAAGATTTTAGGAGAGGACCAACCTTTTGGTGGACAAGCAAGGTAGTTCTTCTGTGCTGAAAACGACAATGTTGTGCACCTATTTCTAAGACCAATGGTGGAAGATAGGTTTGCCAAGCCTTTAGAATTTAGGTCTGTCAGGTTTTGCATAGCAGGCTTAAAATGGTATAAAGGCACTACAAAAAACAGGGGTACGGAAATATCTGTGTAGCTTTTAATATGTGAAGTAATTTAAAGTTTTGTAATAAACTGAACTTTTTAATAGTGTTATGTGTAAATGCAGATCATTATTTTAAGTGAAATTGTAGAATCGGGAAAAACTAATTTTCCCCAGAGTTAACTAAAAACATATTTCTTTCCAGTATGTTTCTTAAAAGTTAGCTTAGAGAAAACCTTAACAGATGAGCCATGTTCTTTCATAGCGGCTGCAGAAATGACGTTTTTTACATGTTACGTGTTTATGCATCTAGTGTTCTACAAAACAGTATGAAGGCATTTCTCTTTTCACAAGTGACTTGCAGTCCAAGGTCCTGACCCTGCGGAGATACTTGTGGTGATTCACAGAATCATCCAGGACATAAGGCCAGAGGGGGACATTAGATCGTCTGGCGGGATTTGTTTTGTAATACAGGCGGTTTCACGTTGCCCATCTCAACTGTCTTGTACCGAGAAACATTTTTCGGCTAAGCAGATCTTCTACAGAAGCGCTCAGACGTGATTCAAGGATCTCAAGGGGTGGAGAGTCTGCAGCTTCTCTTGGGAGCTAGTTCCACTGATGAATCGTCTCCTCTGTTTAGAGTTTGCACCCTATTTTCAACTTGCACCTGGTTTCGGCTTTCAGGCTCAGGGCTGGTTCTCTGCGGCCCGAGCTGTCCCACTTTAACTCAGAGCATTATGAAACACCTCAGAGATTCTGGTGAAACATCTCCTGCTCTTGAATATGCGTGAAACTCTTGGTGGGGTG
>VZTL01019534.1:45263-71632 GCA_013400535.1 Scopus umbretta | reverse complement strand
TTTTTTTTTTTTTTTAAGAAAGGAAACCTTTAAAATACAGTGGGTTGACCTAGCGCTCTCTGCCCAGCTAGCTTCATGCTGCTTAAATTAATACAACTTGTTCAAAATGTGTTTGAATGGATGGGTCTTTAAGTCAGCAAGGATTCAGTTTTGGTAACTAAATGTTATTCCTGCATGGTAAAATACCAGTAGAAGTAAAGTCAATAAACTCTAAAGGCAAATATATTAAAGAATTCTTATGCATCATGATTTTCCTCTTGCCATCGAGGGAAAAGATTGTATTTTATACAGGAACTGAGATGTTTCCCTTTCTGTAGTCCTGTGTGGATTTAACTAAAGCAGCAACTAAGAGAAACAAGACTTTCATAAAGAAAGCCTTGTTGATAATTATGGAGTGGTTGTAAGCATATGTTCATGGCCTTTATTTTTCTTGTTCAGAACTTTATTATGGATCTTTACATTTCAAATGACTCTTGATACTTCACATGTGTGAGAGATTTTAGGTAAATAAACATAACTTATTATTTTGGGACAATACTTCAAATATCTTTTAAAGGGCATGTTCTTTGACCACATATGACTCTTACAAATCTGTAAGCTAACTATTCTAAACCAGATTATCAGATTGTAAATAGAATAGGATGGAGCTAGAGGGAGAAATAAATACTGTTTCTAGTTAACAGTTCTAGCTCTAGCAAATTGCCCTTACATTAAGCATGTACAAATTATGTATTGGTTGTTCAAAGTTTTCATCATGGTCAGAGTTAGAAAAATTAACCATAAAAACACTGTGTTCATTTGCCAAATCACAGGCTATAATTATGCTTGCAGAAAAGTAAGATTCTTTGACAGTTGTCTTTTGAACAATCTGTTGAGTTTATCATCTGCATATTCAATCAAGAGTAGCAATTAGTTGAGGAAAATGTAAAACTTAGTTTACCAAGTTCCGTCTACAAAGATAAAATATTTTTTTGCTAGGATTTTGCCTGTTGCTTTTTTTAATACCTCTTGAACTCTAATGGTGTCGTTTTTATAATGTAGCCCTGCACATATGAACAGTTTGGTGGTAGTAGCAACCTTCTTTTGTAAGGCATTCATTGATCTGGAAGAAAAACTTTAATCTATGCAACCTCTTTTCTTTCCATGTAATGTTCTCCTTGGTAAACAATTTGTATTAAAACCACAATGTCCTCAACACCAAGAATATGACTGATGCAAGCCTGTACTCTGTGTTATATACTGTTATATACTGTTCAAACCATTGTGTGTGTTGGTGAATTACTTTCACAAACCATTGATTCAAAAGGCTGCGGACTTCAATACACCGTACTTTGAAACTTTGAAGGCTTAACAAAAGACCCTCAATCCACCAGAAGAGTGTGATCTTATGGGCACAGTTTGCAGTGCTGCTACTTACAGCATTTGATTGATATTCAGATGTAAGCTCCATAGATTTCTCTTTGCTGTAATTTATTATGTCCACTTTTTGCTGGAACCGGTAGCAAAATTAATCATGCAGTCTTTTTTTTTTTCCCTTCATATTTCAAAGTTTAAAATTTCCGAGAGCCAGGCCTTAAGCTGTATTATTCCCTCTGTTTTGAACTGGTAGTATCTCCATTTGCATACGACACCATTAATTTCTCTGATTGATTCTTTTAGTCAAGGAAGGAGAAAAACATTCAAAGCCTGTCATAAGTTACGACAAATACGATTACTGATTTCGTACATGCTGAAAAGCCAAGAACCCATAGTCTGGCTGGTTCAGATTTGTTCTCTCCAAAGGTGTTATGCTGCTCCTTATTCATGCTTTATTTGGGATTGCAGCCATTTAAATAACGTTATCCTACCAGTGTATATACGAAGCATTTATTTTATTGCACATACTTACTTTGTTATTTAATGCCACCCAGAGTTTTCAAGGTGGCTTAGGGTATAAGTAAAAGGGCAGTGTCAACTATTAACATCTACAACTTAAACTAGACGTGATACAGTAAAGGGGAAAATATTAATCATACGATGCTGGATTCCCAGCAATCGAACTTGCCCTTGCATGGTAAGACAAATCATATGGGCTGATACAGCTTGGTTTTGGTCTGACTCCTTGGTATGCCTTGAGCAGCAGCTGGCCTTCTGGTAATGCTGCTCCAAGGCAGAGCACCCCTGGAAGAGTGGCTGAGACCCAAACCAGGTGATGGACAGGAGGGAGGGTGGGATGATGCCCTGTGGCAGAAGATCTAACAATGGAGAGAGGCACCGTCTTGGGAGTAAGTTATGCTTAAACCTGAGGCAGTGCAGAAAGGGGAGCTGTGAAAGACACTGGATGTGGAGACTTGCAGGGCCAGAGCTAAAATTGGTCTTTTATTTGTAGCTGTAATGCCTGTGCCTCAAAGGGATGTTTTGCATGGCTTAAGGCAATGATGAAAGGAGGAGATGATGAGGGCATGGGTGAGTTAACAGTCTCTTCTGAACCCGAGTCAATGTTCTCTCCCTGTCATCTGCTTCATATACCATATATTTCAGTGTGAAGAGCCCAGCTAGAGTGAATTGTTCCACAAAGAAGAAAGCTAAGCTTTTCGCTATCTAATCAATATTTCCTGAAGAGGTGCCAATGTTTACTGAGCAGAATTATGAACTTTCTGCTATAAATCATGTGATTTCTGACCCCAAACCTTCCTTGCCCAGATGTCCTCTCTCCCGATGAGTGACATTTAGAACAGGAATATTAGCGTTTAGGACAAGGACAGTGTGTACTACAAAGCACATACTTGGGTGCTCTGCAGATAATAATCTCTGAGTTACTCATGATGATAATTTTTGGGAAATTCAGAATGCCTCAGTGCATATGCCAGATTTCTGGATTTTGACCAAGAGGGTATCATAAATAATAAACATCTGTATTGTTTCCATCTGCTGTTAGCTAACTAACTGAGTTTACGCACTTGTATTGCACACGGACACATACAAAGTCTCAATTTCTCTTGAAAAATCTTGGTGTTCTGGTAACTAACTAAATGAATAAACGTCTAATCTTTCAGGAGCTGGCAGAACAGCATCTAGTTCTCATTACCCTCTTTGTTTCTCTCCACCCTTTGGCTCTCACCATAATTGAAGACAACTGCTCTGGCCACTCAGCTCAGCATCTGCAAGATGAAGTTATACATCTCAGAACTAAGGTTTCCAGACGTGGTACCCAGTTGCCAGCATATTTCTTGCCCTCTGGTATGCTTTGGGCCTCTGCTTTGGCCTCAGAGCTGTCTACCTGTCTCTGAGGCAGCTTCTGATGCTCTTTTAGCTGTGGCACATAGTACTTGATTCCTGTGTTGCTCTTTGTAATACTAGGCAAAGGGAGAAGAATGGGGAATGCTGTGAGAGACAATTACATGGAGCTAACAGTAAGCTCATTTTACTTGCAAACATATTCAGGCAATCCAGTTATGTCAGAGCTTATGCCCAGCATTTTTCTGTGACATGGATGCAAGCTGAAGAGCACTCTCTGCCATCATGCCGTGGTTCCAAGTACCTTTGTATTTCTGTAACAGCAGCAGTTGATTTTCTATTTTATTTCAAGTAGAATGGTATTACCAGAAATTAACATTTGCATAGAGAAGGCTAACTCTTTTAAGTGGCTTCATGCCACTAAGTAGGAATGTAACCACACCAGTATAGCAGTTTGTCCACGGAGAGGAAAAATAACCTTTCAAAACCCTGGCACCAGTTCTACATTAGAGCTAAATTACTGTAGCAGATTGAAATGACAAGACTCACATTTTCAAATGAGCATGTAAACGAGGCATGTGCCCAGATTGGCAGGGGACAGGAATACTAATTTGCACATATGCCTTGGGATTTGTGCACACACACAAAAACAATTAAAAAATAATCTGGCAAAGAATATATAATACAAGACCGAAAGGATGAATTTAATATTCTTACACCAGTGGTGTGTGAGAAGACCTAAGCAGACTTTAAATATTCAGTGTTTTCTTTAAACAGTACCTTGCAGTACCAGGACAGCTGAGGACAGCTCATTGCAAATGATCAAGGGAACCTGTTATGGCATGTATATATATAGCATACAAAGTCTAGAGTATTTATATATAAATATACTCTAGAGCAGAGGCCCCTTAGTTGTCTTTTGTAGCTTTCTAGAAGCAATGCAAGAGATTGGACAGCCTGCATTTATCGGGGAGGTCCTTTCCTTCCTCAGCAGGTGAAATATGGGATGTCATTTTGTCCTGGACTGCAGCAGTGCAATACATAATTTGAAACATTTCTTGTTGTTCTCCATTTCAGGTGAAGTGTCCAGTAGCATTACTTTATGAACAGCTCTTTATGGGCCTGTTGGGTACCAGCCAGCCCCGTTGTGCATTCCTGCATGCTCCAAGAGAGAAGCTGGGTAGCCTCCGCAAGGTTGAGAGCAGCTGGGCTGAGGCAGACTGTGTCCGGCTGAGGCTGTGGTATGCTGCTACACATCGGGGAGTTTTCTTCATGACTAGCAAATTCAGGCTTTGTCAAATTGTTTTCTTTCGACAGCCATGAAAAAGCCACCAGTTTGAATTGTGGAGATCTGGTTGTCCTGGAGCACTGGCTGTGCAGTGGGCCGCAGCGTCAGTTAAGGCTGTATGATCAAAGGGAGAGGCTGAGCCTGGCACGGGTGCCATGCTGAAGGCTCACCTCTGCCACCATAGCCAGCCTCAGCTGTGATGAGTGCAGCAGTTATTTGGGCTGCAGGATCAGTGGTGCGTCTGGCTGTACTGCAGCCTCAAGTGCTAATTAATATCTTATAGCTTATTTCAGAACTGCAATGTCTTGTTTCCACTCTAGTTTCATGTAATTGCTTTATATACTTGAAACTTTAATAACTGGCCGAGTTAAAAACCTTCTTTAAGGTGAAATCCATATATTTCTCAATGGAAATGTTGTGGTTTAATAGTTTACTAACATCAGGCTCTCTGACAGTATTAGGCTTTATTGTTATAGTAGCTGACTTTCAAATATGATGGCACAGTGAAATAAGCACAGGCGTGATTTAGTAGAGAACTATGAATAGAAGATTTGGGCTCCGTCAGTCTGTGTATAAGCACAGATGAAGTGACTGACCCTGATCCAGAGACCTTTCAGTTGAGCAGATTCAAGAGCTGTACTCTGTTGCTGCTCAAACCCAACTTCCTTATCATACTTTTGCCTTTTTTTCTTCTATTTTGGGGAAAGCTGCACAGAAAGTCTTTGCTGTTGGTTATGCTCTCAGTGCATATGCGTATACTCACTGTCAGCCCAATCACTGGCAGTGTTACAAAGCACTAAATAATCACTTTTTTAATGTTGGTTTTAAAGATGATATTTAAAAAAAAAAACCAAACATAAAAAGAGTCATAGGGTGGCTTTTCCAATAACATCTTGAACTTGTAATTCTGCAATGTTGTCTCTGAGCCATTAATGAAATCCATATTGCAGGGATGGCCTTGAAGTAATGGAGGAAGGAAAAAGCAGCTGTATTTGCTATCCTGCAGCTCTGTGTTTTTCATTATGTTCTCTCTTATTTTTGTTTTGGGGTATATTTTCTGGAGCAAACAACCTCCCTGGGGCTGGTCTGCTGCAGAGAACAGGTTGAGTGCCTGGTGCTGGCTCTCCAAGGGGTGTCAGTTGTGACACTACAACCTGTTAAGCAAAGGACCAAGGTACTCAGAAAGGAGGAGTGGTGTTTTCTGTAGGTGAAAGTTCTGGCACAAATATTTGACTGAACAACTGTGATAATATTACCGAAAAACCAACCCAACCAGCAAGATAGTGCCAGAGTTAGCCTAATGATCCAAGTCTTTTACATAGCTGATGACCAGAACAGGTTTATCCTCTCTCAAAATGACGCATAGGAATAATATTAGCTAACTGACTGTAGCCTGGTTGGGGTGTCTCCTTCCAGACACATAATTGCTACTGTCACTTCTCATGCTGTATGGTATGCAAGGCTCATGCCTATGAATTTTGCCCGTATGCTTTTTAAGAGAACTGGAGTCAGTCAGCCTTGAATTCTGAACAAATCTGATGGCTCAATTAATAACAGACTGAAGAAGCACAATATTAAAGCATGTGTTAGAGTGCATGCATTAGCTAGATGGTTTTTCAACAAGCTGTCAGACAGTATATGTAGAAAAAGTAAAGCTACCATGGTAGAGACAAAGAGATTCCACTTGGGTAACTAAAGCCCAAGTCATCTTTGATCGGATTTGCAAAATTGGATTCACTGTGCTTTTTCCTTACTTCATGCAACCAGTGACTGTTTATGGTCACTGTGGTGGAGCAGAGGGTTGGAGCTCACATGGACAAAAGGAGCCCCAGAGAAGGGTTTAATCCCATTCAGCTGTCTATAGTATGCAGACAAATCTTCCCCCTAATGAAAGACTGCAAAACTGAAACAGAATTTATTAGACACTGTCTATATTTTAAAAGGATCAAAATAATATAGGCACATCACTGCTTGTTTTTTGGCTCTCTAGTAACTAATTTCTCCCAACCCGAATCTGCACATTTGTAATGCAAAATGTTTTACTTTATATTAAAGTGAGAGTGTTTATGCAGTTTCATTTCCAATAAAAGCTATGCTTTAGAGTGCATTATACAGAATGACAGCGGTGCACTGAATTGCAAGGTCATGCTATAGATCATACTCCCTGTGCCAAACACCCAGTAAAGAATTTTGAAGTAAGCTGTAGTAAGGGGCTGAGCAGTGAGCAGAGCCAGAAACAATACAGGTTAGAAAAATGTTTGTTTTATTTAGTGAAAGAAGAAAGAGTTTGACTTATTAGGGAGGCTTTTCCTATCGTATTCATTCTGGGTCCAGGTCCTGGAAAGAACATTTGGGATGGAACTTCCTGTAGCTGACCCTAATCTGTCCTGAGAGCCTCATGTGTCTTCCTCTAAACCAAGGAATATTGGGTGTGTTTGAAGATCTAACTAGCAGTTTATGCTCTGCACTGTTACATTACCAGACTCTTGCCTTTTTCCATAATGTGTGTGAGGCTATGTGTCTGGTGAAAGGTGGGGAAGTGTCATCTTCCACACATACATTAGGTGTGTGCTGCTGTGCAGCTGAAAGTGGTGGGTCTAAATAGTAAGAGTGCCTTATTCCAGATGTTTGCAAAGGTAATTTGTCCTCCAGAAGAAAAATTTACCCTAGGACAGAGAGGGTGACAGAGATAATACTGCACAATGCAACCACTGCATGTTTTTGGGCATTTTCCATGTATGGTAAATAATTTGAAAACAACTTATCGGATGCCTGGAAGACCAAGAAGTGCCAAAGCCAGCATGGCACGTTACTTCTGTTTAGAAGGAATACAGTTTGCAGGCCCTATTTCAGATGTGGGACAAGAGAAGCAGCACTAATGGTGAAAGCAGAGAGCAACAAGAGGAATTATTGTCACACTCACACAAAACATAAGATCAAAGTAAAATTTCAGTATTGAATAGGCTGTTCTCCAGATGTGGTTGGTGAGCTGCACCCAAAGCTCTAAGGTGACTGTAGTAAACTGGCCTCCCAACAGAATCAAAGCTGAGCAACAACACTTGTGGTATTCCTCAACTGACACAGCTGGATATTATTTTGGGAATATAGCTTATTGGTTGGGTTGTGCTGTCTGAGGGGGGGACACTTTGTACAGCACAGAGACAGTGGTGTCATTTTAGAAATCTCCCTTTTGACTTGGGCTCTACCAGGTGATTTACTGCAGAAGAAAGAAATTGGTGATGGAGTGAGGAACATCTTTGGTGCAGTCTGAGTTATCTATCTATCTATTTTTTATTTATTTATTTAAATGCAGAGAAAGCACAGGAAACTTTCAGGAATTGGCAGCAGAAGACATCTCCAAGTCTAACTCACTGACTTTGGCAGCACTGCTTGCTCCCTCAGAGCTACTTTTTAGGGCTCCTGTAGCAATGATTCTGACTGGAGGTTTAGTTTGCTGTTGCCTCTCTTTGTCTCTGTCAGGCAATCGCTTCCCTCTGGGTTGTTGTGATTGTCAGATGTCATTGCAACATGGGATTGATGGTCCTGGGGCCCTTGCCCCACTGTTCTCAGTACAAATCACTACTTCGAATTCTTTTGGTGGCCTCATCTATGGGACTGAATATCTGCCCTTAATGCAAGTGTTCCTGATGTGTTTTTCTGTATATTGTCATCATTTTCAGGTGAATCAAGGTCAAAGAAGAGTGAAAGATGGAAAACTGGGGTAGGGACAACCAGAACAGGGTATTAAAGGGTTGGTGATGGAAGTCCAAAACAATTTAGAAGTGATGGAGCTGGGTTCCTCTACATGGGTCTGTAAAAGAGCTAAGTGGCTTCTGTGGTTGACCCTGAACCGTGATATCAGTGGCCCAAGCTGAGGACCCTTCATAAAAATATGTTCTCCCTCACTCTTTCTTGTTATTGTAGTTCTTCACACAGGCTGCACATTATGTCTATATGCTTCTGAACATAGCAGGGTCTCCAGGGTGTTACACCAGGTTGGTCCCTTATTCTCTCTAGCCAGTACATATCTCCACTCCTCTTGCAGCTGCAGTGGTTGTCTTCTGTTCAAAATCTTTCAGTCTCATCATGCAGAAGGGTACTCTTTTACACCCAGCTTAAGGGAACTTTACAGTGCCATGTCTTTTGTGGTGAGCATTGCTGCCAACAGTCTGGTTCAAAGTTTATTGAAAGCTCTTCATTGAATCTGTCACAGAATCACAAAATCATTTAGGTTGGAAAAGTCCTTTAAGATCATTGAGTCCAACCATTAACCTAGCACAGCCAAGTCCACCATTAAACCATGGCCCTAAGTGCCACATCTACATGTTTTTTGAATACCTCCAGGGATGGTGACTCAACCACCTCCCTGGGCAGCCTATTCCAATGGTCAATAACCCTTTCAGTGAAGAAATTTTTCCTAATACCCAATCTAAACCTCCCCTGGTGCAACTTGAGGCCATTTCTTCTCACCCTATCACTATCTATTTGGGAGAAGAGACCAACACCCATCTTGCTACAACTTCCTTTCAGGTAGTTGTAGAGAGTGATAAGGTCTCTCCTGAGCCTCCTCTTCTCCAGGCTAAACAACCCCAGTTCCTTCAGCCGCTCCTCATAAGGCATGTGCTCTAGACCCTTCACCAGCTTTGTTGCCCGCCTTTGGACACGCTCCAGGACCTCAGTGTCTTTCTTGTAGTGAGGGGCCCAAAACTGAACACAGTATTTGAGGTGCAGCCTCATCAGAGCCGAGTACAGGGGTGCAATCACATTAGTTGTTCTCCTTGTTCCAGCCTTCCAGATGACTGAGGACCACGGTATCGGGTCAGATAAGTTACACCTTTGCTCTTTTAGCCCAGTCATGCTGTGGTAGATCATCACTGTGCCCAGCAAGATTTTTCATGAAATAGCGTTTACAGCTTCACATACTGAAAACATAATCTATGCTGTCTGGCGATACAAGAAGCTCTTAAGAAAGGGCAATTGCTGTGCAGGGCTGGAGTCTCAGATCCATGCTGCAAAACCAGCTGCATTTCTCTCCTGGGCCAGATAAGCAGGCTGTGACATTGCTCACGGGCAGTGCCCAGCTACACTGAGCACCCCACTGCTGAGCTGTCTATTAACGTGTGACACATACGGATTAAGGCTGGTGATAGAAGCAGCTGGACCTAGTCTGATTTCAAAAACAGTTGAAAAGTTATTGTTGATGGGCTTGTCGGCATGTACCAGGCAGTGGCTGAACTTATTGTTTCACTGGGAGCTGTGCTCTTGCACAACATGTAAAGCAAAGGCAGTAAACGTTACTGCCTTCGGGGGCACCAGCCAGTGCACTGGTTAGAGATGGGTGGCTCTTGGTACTAGAAGCTTCCTTTTGAGGAAGACTTTCTCTGGACAGGTTTATGTTTGTGTCAGTGGTTACTGCTGGAATTTAATTAACTCCTCAGTAGGTGAAGAAAAAGTGGATCTGACAAAACCAGAATAGATTGCTTTTATTGAATTCTTCTTTAATTAAAGCTCTTACTGGCTTCATGGTGATTTGGTGTCATAGTTTAGATTTTTACATTGAATGACAGGAGAAGGGAGAAAAAAGAGGAAATGTTTATTTAATTCATGCTATAGAATGTAATGACAAGAGATTGTTTCCATACGTAGTGTTTTTGTTGACCTTTTAACATTTGGAAATGTCAGGAAATACCATTACTGTAGGTCTATACAGCTTTAATGCTACAATAACTTTAAAGCTATTCACAAGGGAAATTATTATACGTTGCCTGAAACAGTGAAGGTGTATGCGAGCGTACACACAGATCTCTTTTTCTCCCTTCCTGCTAAATAGATCTCTGTGGCTGCATGCAGCCTCTGTTAAAAATGCAACTTTTGTGTCCCTGTAATTTTGACTTTGCTTTCAAACCTGCAGATTTACTGAGGCAGCAAAAAGGTATGTTTCTGGGAAGTTTAAAGAAACTTAAAATAGTATAGAATGCATTTTAACTTACTGCGATTAGACAATGGCCAAAATTGCACAGGTTTTGCAAACACAGATATTAACCTTTGTTTCATTTGGGTTTTCTTTTGAGGAGGCCTGCTAAGATTCAGAGAGATTCAGAAGGCGGCACTTTGCTCCATGCATGTCATCTTGCCTTTAGAACTGAGGGATACGTTCCAGTCATGACTTTGATGCTTAAGTCCCAAAACATGGGAGGGTTTTGCTGAGTAAGTAATGCTCTTGCCGGCTGTGTTAGGGGCGTAGCACACACCCGTGTCGTGTCGTGGAACCACGCTGGGTGTCGTGGAACAGCCCTGGGTGCGGCCAAGCGGCGGAGGACGCCGTTACCTTGGACAGCACCAGGCGAGCCTCTGATTTATTACTGTCCCCTTGCCTACAACCAAAACCTAAGCACCACAGAGACCCAAGAGAAAGTGATTAACAGTGAACACACTGCTCCTCAGATTCTGGCCTAGATGTTGAACCTTCAGTGATTTGAGAAGGAAGGGCATTTTTTCCTTTGGTTAGAAAAAAAGAACACAGTAGGTGATGGGAACAAATCTTTCTCCTCAAAATCTCAGCTGAGGACTTCAAATACAAAACAGGGGAAACTGAAACCAGCAAACATACATATATGTATTTAAAAATATTCTTAAGGATTAAAAGTAATATTGAGAATGGGCATAATTATTGCATGTTTTACAGAACCCAATCACTTAAGTGTTAGGGAATTACCCCTGAGATTATAATTAACTTTACTGTCTGCCCAGAAATATCCTGGACCTTCCACTGGCTGGTGGAGGAAGCTCTTCTGTCTTCAGGAGAATCACAGTCAGTTGTTGGTCTGGTCTATTTTACTTATCATGCATACAATTATAACACAGTGATCCCCCAAAACACCCAAATAGAAATGCCCTCCACGAAAATTGTAATCTGAACTAATGGCAAGGTATTGTTGTTACCCTTAATTGGACTTTTGAACAAAGTAATTATGAAATACAGCAAATGAGTAGTAATTATCAGGTGTGATTTGTTACTTTGCAGAAATTTGGAAATATGAACTGTGAAAACTGGTTACACTAGAGCATCAACAAGTCTGTTCTGTTGGCTGAGATCAAGATCACAGCTGAAGTTTGATGGGTTGTTCCAAAGAATACATGAAAAAGATTTAGACTTTGACACAATTTATCGATATTTATTTGTATATAGTCTTTTAGCTCTACACACTATATATATATGTGTTTCTATAAATATAATCTCATTCACACAAAGTAATCTGACTACACTGTCTTCCTTTGTAATTAATTTGTATGATATCAGTATTACTAAATGTTAGCTTCCAGATGTACTGAACAAGAGGCTGAATTTAAGTGTTTCAATCATAATTTGCTAAATGTTTCTTAAAACTATGGATAGTATTCAAAACATTGAACAGTAATGGATTATACTGATAATGATTTCAACTGCTTTGTTTCTTATTCATTACATCAGTTAGAGGAAAATCTAAATTAGCTTTAGAAAGTGTCAAAATTTAAAAATATCTTTGATGGTCTTAGGATTTATACGTATGTACACATGCATGTATATCTGTATAAATGTTTGTATGTGTGAATATGTACACAAATACACACATGGGATTCAGGTCTATGCTTGATCTCAGCAGAAGAAATTTCTGCTACTTGTGGATAGCCAGTTTTCACAGTCTTTGTTTCCAAAATTTTGCAGATTTGTAAACTATACCTGACAATTTGGACTGGTATAGTCATGCTGGCTCTAGGTTAGCAGCTTGCTTGTACTTTATTACTTTGGCTACATAATGATTTAGGATCTTTAATTATGAACTCAGACACTGTGTGTGAATACTAATAGACATGCTTCATTTAGAGGTGTAATGTGCTTCCAAATTATTACATGTGATTGCTGGCAGTATCTATTGTCTTTCTGATACCTTTTTCATCTACATATTAAAAAGATCTTTCCATTTTTTTTTAATCTGGTATATATTTCTGATGAATACAATTAAGCACAAAAACGGTCTTTAATACATCTGATCATCAACGTAGTGGTAACCTACTTTGAAATAAGATTTTGTACAGATTTTTCTGGACTATTTTGCATCTGTAAAGGATAGAAGATTTATTGGCCCCGTTTGTTGCTGCTAGTGCCTAAAGCAGCTTCAGTGCATTGGCCTGTTGAGAGTCCCCACATGCTAGGACTGGAGTGATTCCCAGGGTGAGCCACAGGCAGGAGAAACAGCCTGCTGCAAGATGACCTAAAGGGAAACTATGTAAAATAATTGCTTGGTATAGATGCCTGGTACTCCTTGTGTGAGAAGCTAAAAGTTGGGGTAACCCTCTGGAGCCCTCCAAATCAGACAGGCAACATTTGAAGTTGGGTCTGTTATAGCATAAGCCAGCTGAGATGACTGCTGGGCTACAGACAGGGGAAGGGAGGGACACAAACCCACCTTCTTCTCCCTTCTGGGAGCCAGTTGACGAATCTTCTCTTCACATGTGCCCATGCTACCATGTAAATTGCCAGGAGTTGCAGTAGATGTTTAATCACAAATTGGACTCTGTTTCTCTTGATCCAAATCAAGGGGTTTGCTTTCCCTTTGCAATCTGCTGAATTGAGCACCTGCTTAGCCAAAAGTGTGTTCGGCATTGCCAGCCATTTTTACAGCCTTGTTACTCCGATTCTGTAAAACTGTGCCCAATTAAGAGCTTTGTAGTTACATTGCTTTAACTGCATAGAACAAGTACATCTCAAACAGCAGGTATTTGGGTGAAGTTATCTAAATAAGGTAGCAGTAGCCTTCAAAGGGTCACAAAAGCCAGTACCTTTGAGGTACTGAGGCCTTGGTTTTGCAAAAATGTCAACAAAATCTCCAGCTGGCTGCAGTGGCAGGTACTGTAAGTTGGTAATCCAAAACGAGATATCAGTCATTAAATGTGAGGCTTACTCCCTCCTTGCCAGCACTCCTTTTGCTAGTGGAAAAGGAAAATACTGCCTTTTCGGCAGAAGCTTTTGTCAAGAGCTGAACGGTCTTCAGGCACAAGTGGTAGGTGCTAAAAGGGAAAAATGTGCATGATTTGATGCATACAGATTAGCAAAGAGTGCAGTGTTGAAAATTCCTGGCCACGGGTCAGTTTAGCATAACGTTTGGACAACATTTCCCTGAACTGAAGTTTCTTAGTCTGGAAATCCAAACTGGTGATAACAATTAGTTGTTCCCTTTGCTTCTGCCCTTAATTACCAATCTGAATGGAGAGGCAGTAGAGGGGAGAGAAAATGAAAAACAATAATTTTCAAGCCTGTCAGAAGGTGAAGGTCAACTTAAATTTAAGCTGTGGCTTATGTTTGATTCGTATTTGATCTGAGCCATCACACACCCCTCAGACTTTAATGCATCCTGGCAATCGGATGTTCCAAGGCTGCTTTTTTCCCATTACTTGCCAGACAGTGGTCAAGTGGCTCCCTGCAGAAGGCTGTAAGAAATGGAGAAAGACAGGAGGTCATCAGTGACCACTAAAGAATCAAAAAAGGGGGAAGTTGGGTGGTTTCATACAGTCAATCTCATATGGTAAATTATTTTATATTGCTCAAAGTCCAACTCTGGTGCAGTCCATTTTTACTGCTTTTCTAAATACCCTGACTTGTTCAGAAATGCAGTAAAAGGCTTTCGTCCCAGCCTATTCAACTTAAAAAATGGAAAATGAAATCCTCTTAATCCCTCTTTGGATCAGTCTGTACAATGAAGTAGCCAAACTGGTAGTCACGGTATTGCTATGGCGCTCAGGCTGCTGTGATTCCTACACCTCGTCCCTCTCAGATCACCAGTGGGATCAGTCATTCTCTATTAGGTTGGAAAAGCTCAGAAAATAAGAACAATAAAAATGTTAAACGTGCTGTGGAATTTCATTCCACTTCTATAATGAGCTTAGCAAACCCTAAAGCAGAGAATACGTAATTTTAAACAGATTTTTAAATAGCTTTTTTGTCAGCTCTCTTGGAAGAGGAGCAGAGCCAGCTGATGATACTTTTTCAGGAGCAGAAGCAGCGGCTTTCTGGGCTTGATCCCCAAGGTGCTGACTGCCCCTGGCTTCTCCTGCTGCTGCCTGGAGCAGGGTGATCTGCACCTTGTGGGATCAGGACCTCTCATGGGGGTGGTAAGGGAGCTCCAGGGTGCTCCTACTCTCACCTGTAGTGCAATGCTGGAAACACAAGAATCCCTGGTAACTGGGCATGGAGGCAGTCAGCTGGGCCTTGCAAAGGAACTGGCTCAGTTTTACTGGAGAATGACATCGCACAGCAGTAATTATAATTTCAATAATTCCTCCACCATCTTCAGCTTCATTTAATTCCCCCCCTAACAGATGTCTGCTTTGAAGGGGAAGAGGAGAAAAGAGCTTTTCTATTATGGGATTTTTTGGGGGCACCTTAAACAATGGCTATAAGGTAGAGGAGGAGGCTTGCAACCCAACACCATCACATCTCTCTACAGAGTCCTTCTCTTTGTTCTTAATCTCTTTTGACTGGTAAATGCTCCACAGAGCAATAAGAAAAGCATTTGAAGCATGTCATCAATCCAGCACAGATTTTTAACACAGGCCAGTCCAGTTAGACTATTATGGGTGGCTAACGTATGCTCTTGGTAAGTTGCATGAATAGAGCACTGGCTGGTCATGTTGTAGTGAGCAATTTGAAGCTGAAAGCAAGAAAATTTCTAGTCTCAGTTTCTGTCTAGAAAAGCAGACAACACGGAAAGGATCTGCTGCTCTTGATTTAAAAAAAATATAGAGCTGGCAATGAAACAGATGAAACCATTAGTTTATTTCACTTGAACGCTCCTGCTTTGAGGGGAGCTATGCCATGTTGTTCTGTACAAGGACATCAGATTAATTGCCTTTTCTCTCCTTCACCTTTTATAGTGATGCTGCACAAATGGTATCAAGCTGACGGAGAAAATTATGAATATGCTGTGGCTGCAATTTAGCAGCAGTAATCACACAAATTTAGTAGTTTTAGATGGTAGTAGGTCATCCATTAGCTGAAAAGTTGACACTTGTAGCATGGGAGCCCGAGTTCAGGCCTCATCTTCCACTTTCAGGTCATCTATTTCTTTTTCGGCAAAAACATCTGGTCATTTCAAAACTGTAATTTTCATACATTTTAGCTAACAGTGGAATGTTGAAAAGCTGTTCTGAAAAACATAGTTCTTTCCTGTGCCAAACCAGTTGGCCTAGAGTTAGCAAATGTTGTTATAAATCTTCCCTTCGCTTTTTCAACAACTCTAAAACTGCAGAATTAAATGCTTCGTAAAGACTAGCCAGTGGACACAGGTTAGTATGCTGAAGAAGTTGAGCATGCAAAGCCACCAAGACCTCTTGAAGGCGGCCCTAGTCACCCCATGGAGCTCAAACCTGCAGAACACCCAAGCTGTCTCCGAACCCCAAACCTTAGATGGAGGATCCTTTTGCTTTCTTTCCCTCCTCCCCATATAATATAATATAATATAATATAATATAATATAATATAATATAATATAAGGCAATGAGTAGAGTCAGAAAGAAAATAACAAAACAGAAAGCTTGCCATCAGTCACATGTACGCACACTCTCCATTAATGCGTGTCAGTGGAGATGGTCTTTCTCACTGCTTGTCCTCCAAATGCTAGCCCAGCCTCATGTGTAGAGTCATAAATAGGAGGCTTAGAGATTTCTCCCACATCTCTCATTTATTTGCCAAAAAGAAGGGGGAAAAAAGAGAGAAAAAGCAACACAGCAGTTTTTGTCAACCCAAAAGAATTAGCAATATGAAGTGAAAATTTTGGAAGTGATTAAATATTTTTTTTACCTTTCTAAGGTAAATTTCATCCCAAGGGAACTGAGAACATCAGAGGTGTGCCAGGTGGTGTGCCTGTTTGTCCCACCAAACAACAACCTAAGAGCTTGGGAATGGCAAATCCACCTTGTTCCTCCTCCAACAGATATGTAATGATATATGTCAAATACAAGGGGGGTACACTGGAGGTGCTCTACTGCCCTGATCCTACAGCATGTGGCTAGGGTGCACTACACACATACCTGCTTTGGTTGGAAACCCTGTTCTGAGTTAGGCATAGGGATGTAAAATACCACCTCCCCTCCCCGTACAAGCCTCGGGGCTTCTGCTCTGGAGGCTGGTGCAGAAAAGATACCATCCCCTATGCTGTGAAGGATGCATGGATCTGTGGGTGAATCAATTATGCTTTTTTAAAAAAAAACACGTAGGGAAGCAGGATGACCCATTTAAGCAGGAGCAGAATTCCTGGTTTGCTGAAAATTCAGGAACTGTTGAAAGTTTGGGTCTGAGCCAAAGCAATTTTTTAAATTATCATTCCGGTTTTGTGGTCCTGACGAGGACAGCAGGAATGGAATGTTCTCTGCTACTGAGTCCTGACGTGCTAACACTGCTCATCTGGACCAGCAGTGCTGGGACAAAGCAAAAGGAAAATACTGACTGCATGGGATATCTTCTCAGAGCCATGACAAAATTTCTGGTCAGAGAGAAGCAGCTGTACTTCAAAAGAGCCCAGCAGGGCATAATACATGTTTAACACATGGAGGAGGAAAGTTCAAGTTGCTTGTCTGTGCGGCAAATCCCAAACAAGGACCCGGCTGCCAGAAGTGCTGGGGTTTGCTCACTCGCATGTTCATCATCTGTCATTAGAGCTGTTCTGCTTTGTGTAAGGACTAACCAGAGTAAAGATTAGAATCCAACCGCTGAGCTGCAAGCTGAGTGGCTGTCCATGGATCTGTTCACAACAGTCGCTAGCCAGCAGTCATCTCTTCTCTTGCTCAGTAGAAGGAGGCAAAGACTTCAAAACCCTTCCTTTGAGAAAGAAGAGGGACTTGAATGCATGTCTTCCCCAGGGTAGGTAAATAGCCTCAAAACCAGTCTTCTGGATCAGGGATCTTGCAGTCTCACTTTTTCTGATTTTATATTAAAGGGTGCAATAACCATAATTTCATTCTGAGGAAGATATTTTTAGATCTCTGAAAAGAAATACAGGCTGGGAATCTGAGCAGGAATTTTTGTGGTCATGGAAGATATGAACCAGTCATACACTATGTTAGGAAGAACTATGCAGAAAAGTTATCTCTGTCCTCTTCTGCCTGTCCTGAATGTGATGCCTAGCAGCCTGGTACTTTAGCCATGGGCATCGGGTGCTCAGCACATGACAACAAGATCACTCTTGTAATCAAAGTACAGCACCAGCAGCAAAGGTTGCCTGTTTCTTGACCCCAATATTATGATTTGCTTTCAGACAGATCCCCTCAGCTTAGCCAAGGCCTTCTCTAGCCTTAAAGCTATCAAGCAGGCAGATAATACCCACCCTTGGAGGGACCAAGAAATCAGGTCCAGAGAGAAAGGTGTAAACCACAGCTGTTGGCTGTATGAGCTTCCAGGCTCATGTTTCAGTAAGGCCCATGCAGAAAAACACTTCTTATTTCCAAGTCCTTCAGCCAATCATGGTAAAATTGCAGACTAGCTCCTCATGAGCCAATGCCTCCTGTCATTTGCTGTCCAGGAATGTAGAAGCACATTGATGTTCTAGTGAAAATGTGTTGAGCAATGCTGTTCGCCTGCCTCCAGTCCAAGAGTCTCAACAAACTGATAATGATATGGGAGAAGGACTTCTTATCCCTCACTTCTTCTCAGCCTAAGTCCATGAAGATTTCCATGTCATAGAAACAGACTACCATCTTGCAGATCTGACCATGTAGAGCAGGGACAGATATCTGTAAGACATCTGTTACCCAGTCTCCCTCACAGCATGCTCCAGTCCCTCCACTCTAAAGGCTGATGTTCAAGGCAGTAGCAAAGTTATTTCAATACCGCAAAGAGATCTGCCTTGGTTTTAGCTTGCCACAGATTTAATTCCCTTCTATCTGAACTAGTTACTCTGTTCTTTCTCACTGCTGGGCTTTCTGCCTGGGCATGTTTACCTAAAGCATGCTGACATTGCAGCTGATAGTTATTTTGTAAGAAAAAGTGTTCTCCAGCTCATCCATCTTGCCTCTACCTTTGCCAGTGGTAGCCCCCAAGGCTCCCCTTCCTCTTCCGCACACTGGTCTTATAATTAAGGTTTCTGCATGCTTTTTAGTCAGAGGACCCATACTGAATTTTAGAAGCTGTATTTGGGAACCATGGACTTTTTTTCCCCCTGCTTCTCCAGTGGCTGGAACCAGCGGCCCATTTATAGCTCTGTCTGTGTAGTAAGTGCCGTGCGCTGCGTTAGCCCCTTCTGGGTTGGGAGTGGGGTTTCCTGGCCAGTGTTCACAGCTGGCAATCATGCAGGCTGTGACTGCAAGAGCCAAGGAAAAAAAATTTAGAAAGCTACTTAACAAAGAGATTGCATATGTGCTGCTTGACCTGAGGAATGAACAATTACTTTCCTGACTAGTCTAAAAGGGGGCTGTTTTATTTCAGTATCAGAAAAGAGATTCTGGCTTTCTCCCCAGTTGCGGGCAGAGCAATTCTTCATTAGTGACACTGCATGGAGACTTGTATCAGCCTCAGAGCAAACCCAGCTCCTTCAGCTTCTTGAGCACATTGTGGTGCGTTGTCATTTTCTCCTAACACTCCCCATTAGTGTGGAATGGCTCTTGCTTTTGGTGAGGAAGAGCAGGAGAAGACAAAAGCCCTTGCTCACATCCCAGCACTGTTAGCCAAGATGATCCGAGGGAGGGCGGTCTCATGTGTTGCAAGGGAGGGATTGTCACTTCTTTCTCCATAACTCTTCTGTTCAGCCCTCCATACAGTGCAAAACAAAAAACTATCCCTACTCACGTGGGCAGAAGGCACAAACCAAAATCTGTGAAACTCAAGGAAAGAAAGGCAGTGAGATTCCTCCTTTTCATTGTGTTTAAATCTGCCACTTTAAGATGTGCTGCTGCTTCTCCTCTTTCAGCTTTCTCTGTTGCTAAGGGCAGCATTTCATGTAGAGCAGGACACCCAGGTGAAAGGGGCTTCAAAGCCCAGGCAGACCTTAGCTTGAGCTATGGGTTCCCTTTTTGTTGGGTACCTTCTTAACCTCTGAACCCCTTGCAGCAGAGAGTATCTGTCATATGGGTAATGCCCTGTGATAGGGTGTTTATCGCCAAAGCTTCAAGAGATACTACTGTAATACCTGTCAATGTGAAGGGGCCATGGTGGCTGGCAAACAAGTTGGAGGGAGGAATATTCTCTCTGCAAGAGGTATCAGAAGGGGTGGAAACAGTACAGAAAGGGCTGGAGGCCGAAGGGGAAGACACAGAGGAAGTCTCACATTCAGAAAGCACTGGAGTCCTTGCAACAAGCTCCTAGTGCTTACAGGACATTCTGTGCAAACTGTTTACAAAGGTCCAAGGTTTAAATTATGGTGGTGTCAGCAACCATTAAAGTTTGCTGCACTGGAAGTATTTTATGCTTGTCAAAATTCACCTACTGCTCCAATACTCTTGAAAGAATTTCAGAAATAGAAATAGAAGTTAGATGACTTTTTTCTTTTTGTTTTATCTCCCTTCCCCCCAAAAAGGGGGAAAAAAAATCAAAGATGTCCTGAAAAGAGCTTTAGTTTCATAATTATGCTTTCACTGATAAAGCGACATTTCCTGTAGTAATTAGGACAGGCTGTGCCATCCAGAGACTTTATCTCCGTGTTTTCTGTGGGGATCTGACCCTTTTTCCTTACAATTATTCCTAAGCATTCCCTAAATGCAGTCAGACACTGCAGAGAGTCACTGCATGATGGGGTAGGAAGGGGAAGAAAACTAGGTAACTCTCTCAGCAGTTGCACCATAGCACATACAGATTCACACAGAAGAAAGATAAGACTGTACAAGCATTTAGGAACAAGTAGTGTTTGCACTGGGATAAAAAAGGTACATAATGCCCTCCCACCTCCCTCCAACCATAAAGAAATTGTCAGTTATCTGTGTTGAATGGAATTAAGCCAGAACTGGAACTTTTATGTTGTTTTCTTCAGGCAGGATCACCCACCAGAGGATTTAATTGATATTTGAGCCTTACTGGGAGCTGAAGGGCTCACCCTGCAGCACAGTGGTTTTATTAGACCAACACAGTGGGATCACTGTTGCTCAAGTCTTAATTTTATCCCACTCCAAACTGCTTGGGGCAGGAAACTTCAGGTCTGGCCTTACAGCAGTTTCTGAAAGGTAGAAGTCGATTTGCTGTCTGGGGCTACTCCCAAACTATACAGCAGCACAGTCGGACTCGGAGTCCCTTTGTGCAGGGAACACAGAGATGCTTTTCAATACCAGTTCTCAGGTACCTGCCCTCTCCTGTCTAACAAAAGCAATATTGTGTTTCAGTTGACTTCTCCATCTTTTGTAGAGCTCAAAAGCAAGCCTTTGTCTTAACTTGCATTTCCCCAGGTAACAAACAAGACTCTCAGAAAACAAACATTTGTAATTATCCTCGGCTGCCACTGGATGTCAGTGATTGCTGGACTTTAGCGTTGGTTTTGGTTAAAAAAAATAAAGGGCAGCATTTTCAGATCTGGCTGAGCCACAGGCAGGACAAGAACCAGGCAGTGCAACTGCAACCAGAAGGGTGGGTAGCCAAGCTGAGGACCATATGTGCTGATTTGTCTCAGGCTTTGTACATTTGCACCCACACACACTTACATGCGCTAGTTTGTAAAAAAGTATTTTAAAACAGAGAAGAAACTGGTGAAAAAGAGGTGTCCTTTTGGCTAATGGGCACAGTAGAGTTTAATGTTCTCCATTTGATCTGCTCAGGTTCAGGCTCACAAAGTCATTTCACAAGTTGTAATCTGAAAAGGTGGCATTGGCACATAGGCACAAAGAACCCAACGAGAAAGAAAAGGCTGTTTGTTCATGCTCAGTGACTCTCCAGAGCAGAGTGAAGGAAGGCAGGAGACATGACAGAGCAATACAAATTCTTAGACAGGCACCCCCTGATTTTTGCAGGCATAGACAGCAAAGGTAGGTGGTAGCATGTGTGTGCTGGGTGCTATCAGTGTTGATGACTCTAGACTAAGCAGATCTATTCTTACACAGGATTTGGTCACAGAAGCAATGCTCTCTGCTAAACTGTGCTTTAAGGGCATGCCGGAGGCTCCCCCTATAGATTGCTAAGTCTGTAACTTGGGGAAAAAGATGTGAATGGGAACACTTGAAGATTGATCTGTTAACACGCTATGGCAGCCTTCAAGAGTGGGGAAAAAACTGTAGAAGCAAACTGGATGACAGGAGTGAGGGAAGGAAGGTTAACGTGCTGAATTTGTTCTGCTTCCATACTTAAAATGTGAGGAATGTATGCAAGTGCATGGATGATAAAGTAAATAACAACGTTGAAATGCAAGGCAGTTACGGTGAGCAGTTTCCCAATGGTGTGGGGAGCTCAGAAGAGGCTTTCAGATAGCCCAGGCATGAGAAACTGCATGGGGCTCTGCAGCTGGCACATCCCCTCTGTGGCATTTATTCTCCTGTGGAGAGGGAGCAGGCTGCTGGCACTGGTTGGGACACTTCACTGGGAGTAGGGCACATGGGCTTCCCACCCTTCCCTTGCAAGGAGCTGCCAGGGACAGGACCTGACCTTCCTTCTCCCAGAGTTGCTCCCTGTCTCCTCTCTCCTCCTCTCATTCTCCACCTCTCCTTCCCAGACACTCATCCCTACCATCCTCTCACAAAAGTTGCTCCATTTCAGCAAAAGGAGCAGAGCAGCTCTCGCAGCAGGGTGACCACACAGCACTGCTAGATAGCCCTGCATGCCTGCAAGAGACCAGGTCTAATTCCCTCCAGCCAGCGATGACTAGTCCCCAGAAAAATGCTCTAACCACTGGGCTAGGTAGGAGCATCAGAGGTCATATCAGTGGACACATTTTAAGGAAAGGACTTTCCACAATTTTCTACTAAAGCATTATCTAGAATGTACGTATGCTTTGAGAGCATACTGAATCCTCTGGGGACTTAGGAAGAGAAAAACCTCGAGCCCTGGGTCCCAAGTAGTTTTAGGTATAAGGTAGGACTGCTGGCCCAAGATGGTTCCGAACATATGTTCCTTGGGGTACCAAAAAAATATAAGTGTGGACTGAAGAGGGGACTTAGGCACTATCAGGGTCACCTCTTAATAAGGGGCTGTTTTCAAGATAATCTGTTTTAAACTTAGCTGTTTAAATCTTCTTTGGCTTTAGACTTTGAAAACATCAAGTAATAAAGAGTCCACCACAGCTCTAGATAAGTTTTCTGGTGGAAAAATACCCTTTGGTATTTCCACCCTTCTGGTGGAAAAAACACTTAAAAGAAAGTATATTTTAGTACCTTAACTGCACCTTCAGTAGATATCAAATTAATTTCACGGCAGCTGGGTAGAAGAAGAAAATGGTTTCATGGCAGCAGCAGAAGATGCTGCTGATACCAGACTGCTGTAATCTTGCCTTTATAATTTATGGCATTTGAGTAGACCTGCAAAATAAATTAATAAATCTACAAGGATCCAGTCATAGTATTTCACTGTCCTCTACAGAAGCTGAAGAGTGTGCACACCATTGACCACGACTAGTAGGACACTACAGGTTAACTGCCACTAAGAAGATGATGGAGGGATCTTACCACACGTGCCAAGTATGGTGAAATAGCCCACATCCTGTCTCAGCTATCCTCCAGGCATTTCAACACAACCAAGTACAGAAGTTTCACAGTTGTTCCTGTACTACAGAGAACCACACACTTGTGGCAACTTTCAGGTGTGCTACATCTGGAACTGCAGAAAAGAAGATGAGGCAAGAAGAGTGGCTGAAAGGACTTCAGCTCTTTGCAGCTCCCCTCTGAGCAGCTGCTTTACCCTCGAGTGGTGACTTTGCACCATACCGCAGGTACCAGCCACATCCTATAGCACAACAGAACAGTCATGGGGAAGCTGAGCCTGCTCCCCTCGGTTGTCCTGCCATTGCAGCATACCTAAGACTTTGGCTGCAGTATGTGCAACGCCCATGGGAGGAGGTGGCATGGTGGCATCCTGCTGGCAGGCTCAAGAAGCCCGGTACCATGGCAGAGTAGGGGCTCGCTCTTGGCCCCATGTTCTACATGACTGGAAAGCCAGCTCAGACAGTGCCATCTGGCACTGCTGTCACTTGAGGGAAGGAGGTCCCAGGACAGCCCTTACACTCCTGCTCTACCTGCAGAGAACATGTTCTTTCTGTTAATTGTAGCTCATGCTGAAAAGACACCTAAAAGGCCATTACAGAGGAAGCCACTTGGGGTACCTGATGTGGGGTAAATAAACCTTTCATAACTTACTAGGAAAACAGGAATAGAGGGTAAAAGTCCTTTGCTCAAAGCCTGTTGCTGAAAATAAATATTTCTTTCACTCTATTGTTAATATAAGTATTGAGACAGTCCTCCCTTTCTAGAGTCTGATTTTCCCAGCCCATAGGGCCCGCAACAGGCCAGTACCAGGCTTCACCCATACTCCCTTGACACCACATCTTTGATGCTGTCATTGGTAAATGCTTTCATTAAATAAGAAACTGTTTGGATTATTTGCCACTATCACGTGCTCGAAATTGCTTGTTTTACAACTAAAAATGATCCCTTGTCCTAGCTGTCATCATCTTGCTTCTGAATCAGATTTAGCCTGACTGTCGTGGGATGTGAATGAATGTTGGGCTTGAGTTCAGCGCCGGCTCTGCAGAGCTTTGTAGCCATGAGAAAACACTTCTGCACTGATGGCCAGCCCTCTCCCACACCAGGTACTGCAAACACAGCAAAATCAGTGGGGACACGTAGATTTCCAGCCTGCCATGCACAGGGTGTGACTGCTTTGCCTTGAAAAGATAGCTGTAACAAATGAAGCGGTTTTCCTTCAAGAGCGCATGCTTTCTGCTTTACTTTTTTGTGAGTAGTATTTTATATTTTCACATATATCCAGAGGCACATTTTAAAAGTCCCTTGGAAAAATGACACACATACTTTATTTCAGATTCAGTAATTTTACGCTGTATGTAAAATGTAAAAATCACGCTACACAGAAACTTCAGTACTTTATAGCAACCATATTTCTCTGGATGCATTTACCATCGCTATTAGTAGGCTAGGGAAAGAAGAGTGAAGAAAGCTGGCAGGTGTAAGACTAAGAGGAACACATTTCAGAAGATCTTTTTCAGACTACCAAGCAAAGTTTTTGTATAAACCCTAATCTTCAGGCTAAAAAAGTCAGTATCAAAAAATTTCTCTCCCGTGTCCTCCAACCTCCCTCAAATACACCATTGTGGTTATTACTGCCTTTAACCTTACGGCCGGAGAGCTCTGACAAAGGGCAGCAGGTTAATTTTAGATCCATCCACTCTGTCCTATCCAACAGCTCATAAAAAGTGAAGTTTCCTTTGAAAGCTCTTGCACACCCCAGCTCTCAGGCAGTTTTAGGAGGCAATATAATAAAAAGGACTAGGAGCACCTGTACTATTTCAGCAGTGATTGAGCCAGGTTTTTGGATAACCTGTTTGACTCACAACAAGAAACATGCCCTAAACCAAGCCAGAGCCCCTAGGTTTAGCCTGACTCTCCATGTACACTGATCTCACAACCGCACAGCCACCCGGCATCTTCCAACCCAGGTGGCAACACAGGTTTCATGCTGCAGCCTGACCCTTACAGCAGTGCCAGAGGAGCTGGAGCACGCAGGCCCACAGCATTCACACAGCGCCTGATTTATTATCCTCTGGGCACACACGCATGACTTCCATTGCTAATAATAGACACTGCTCGCACAATGAGGGAGAATAGACTTCCAAATTGCTGCTGACATTCGCTTGCCTCCTCATCGCTGTATCCCATGTGCCTCTGTTGGTTTCCATCATACCCTGCTTAAGCACTTTGCAGTCATTATGGGCTTGATTCTCCACTGCTTCTCACCTCGTGCAGTCATTTGCACCTATGTAAAGTGAGTGCAAAGTGAGTTTACATCTACTTTGCACAGGTGTAAATGATTACACATCCATGGAAGCTAAGACTCTATATTGATGCTGCTCTGGCCAGAAATTGCATCTCTGTTGAAGCATAAAGAATCCGTAGAGGGCAAGTGATAGAATTACTCAGTAGGGGAGAATAATGCATATGTCATGGAGAAAGAGTCCTTTTGTTTTAGTACAAGCTTGCCACATCTTAGAGCACAGAACCATAGTTCTCAAAGGCACAATGGTAATACGTAACTTTAAATTCGATTCTTTTTTAAAGCAACCCTAACATCTGGTGTTTTGTTACAGGGGAATGGAGATGAAGCGGTGAATAAAATATAACTAAAAGAGTTTGTTGAAAGAATTTCAATGGCTTGAAAGAATTTCTAGATAACACAGTTACTGCTAGCACACAGATGCATGTCACCTCATTTTGGAAAAGGACAGGTTACTGCCTTGCCTGGTAGTGGTACAGAAAACAGTGTTTGACAGTTCTTTTTGATGGGAAAAAGTGAGTGGTAGTTCTATCAGCAACCAGTTGATTTTTTACGGTAGCTTATTTGGTTTGAGGGAATCTGACATTGAGTTATATAGGTGAAGAGGTAAAGACACTGTTACAAATAAGTCTGCTGGATACTTACATGAAAATTTCATGTATATTAATGATGCTTTCAATAGGTCTAATTAAAAATAAAACTATTACATTTCTGACCTGAGTGCTTACAACTCATAGTCCAGTAGGTAGGTTCTGTTAGGGGGAGAAATTGCTCATTAAATAATGTGGTTTTGAGGCTAGCCTCTTTATTCACCATGATGATCCAAAGCTTTTTCTCCTTAGCAGAGGATGAACTGAACTGCAGAGGCTTGGCATTCTGCTCATAGTTCCTTGTCTCTTTTGCAGGACACCTGGCCAAAGATTT